>LGRX02010498.1:14884-48114 GCA_001247695.2 Cymbomonas tetramitiformis | reverse complement strand
CCCCTAGGGGACAGAGAACCATCTTATATTGCAGGACTTTTGAAAATTATTGCAGGAGGGTTTGAAGAAAGTCGTTTGATTGCTGCACAGCTTCTGTTTCTGTCATGGTCTCACTGCTCGAGATGTCAACTGTATGCGGGTCAGTGTTCAGGGTGGTGGTGGTGTTTAACAGAAACACGTCTCGCCTATTTTTGGTGTGTTGCCTACAGATTCTTGAAAGTTTTTTAACGAGGAGAGGTTTAATCTTGCCACGGGGAACACCTATCGTGTTGAGGACAGTACCAAAAAGGGGAGGGAGGTACTCCATAAGTGTAAGTACTTTGGGTCATTTCACGGTGCTAATGAAGGGTTTGGAATTTGCATTGGTGATTGTCGTGTCACGGTGGTCCCCGCAAAACCGGTCCTTGTGGAAGGACCGAACGTGATTTGGGTCCTCCCACAAGGACCGCCGGGCAGTAGCCATGGGGGGTGGGGTGGTGGTGGGGGGCCTGGAAGGCGGGGTTGGAGGGAGCGGAGTGTGGGGGTGGAGGGGCGAGCTATGGTGGGAGGGGAGGGGGGGCTCCTACCAAAGGGGGGGGAGGGGAGGGGGGAGGTGCTTATCAATTATTCATCGAGTGAGGAGAGGGGGAAGAGGTGAGAAAACATTCAGGAGGTTAAAGGATAGACATGCTTGCTCTTTCAGCGGCTTCTTCTTTTGTGATACCGGTGATGCGGCTAAGTGTAGTTCTGAGAGGGTCATGGTTCTTGTGAGAACAAACACACAGTGAAGCACTACTAACAGGGTGCTACGCTCGCATATGTCAACCGTGAAACTGTGAAGTTATACACAAGATAATACGAAGTGTTATAGCTTCCGCTGAAAGAATGTGATGACAGCCCCTACAGTAGGAAGTCAGGTGTGGAAATGACAGATGCTAGAATGAACTGTCTGACTACCGAAGTCGATATCGGAGATGGCGCTGATGACAGTGAAGTAGTCATAGTAGTCGAGCCGTATCGGTGATGGCACAGATGACTATGACACTGTCGGCGTGCCAAATCCAGCACACCACCTCGAGTGAGGTGGGCAGACCAGAATGCATACACTCATACCAATCTCCAATCCAGACCAGAAAGAACCACAATCATGTCTGCCAGGGCTGAAAACCCCAAAAAGCTGGACAAAGTCCATACGGTCCTGGCAGACCTATCAGCTCCCTGTCTCTAGTGCCACTCCTCCACCGGGGGAATAGTGTGTTGTTGTGCCCTGAGGCCGGTCCGCACACCGCGGTGCCATGCAGCCGGATGCTTCGTCAGGGATATGCCAAGGAGTACCCGAAGGCAGGTCCAGGTCACCCCATCACCGTCAGACTTACAGACAAGGGAAGATGTAGGGAGGGTCACAGCTGGTGGAGGCAGAGGCTCTCACGTACGAGACAGGTGCCGGTCACGGGTCCCCGAAGGGTGCATAAGGTCGTAGGAGTCAAGGCACGGCATGCAACATTCACATAACAGGTCTTGTGCATAATTGCTAAACCTCTAGGCTAACTGTCAATCTATCAGCTGGTTGTATTCCGTATATATATTTTTCAAAACCAAATCATAAAGTACCTGCAACAAAGTACCTGCAAAGCACAGTCAGATACAAAACCCAAAACAGGACAAATCAGAGGGTACTCACAGTCAGATCATGCTGCTGCTATCGGAGCAGGCCTCCATGTCGAAAATCCAAAAGATCTGGCAGCCTGAATAACTGCCTTTTGCATATCCATGTAGCTGTCAAAGAGCATGTTGACGTAGGGCACGGTGTTCTTGGTGGGAGGAACTGGCTTGGTGTAGGGGTCAGCCAAGTTCTTCTCCGAAGGTACCCTCCAGTACATAATCCAGCCCAGTCTGACAAAGTCTCTGAGCATATGGAATCTGACCAGAACATGTTTGATTTTCTGGGGTAGTGGGATGTTTTCAGCAATAGACCTGCATGCATCATTATCCAGGAGAAGAGGAATTGGAAGCTCTAATCTGGGGCAGGCAGCTGAGGCTGGGAGGTACTCATATTCTGATAGTCCACTGGCTTGCGGTCTGACTCTGAATATATTTCGAGCTCATCCGTTACTGATTTGCCATCAGGCCTGACACCACCGACTCCTGTACCCGTGGGTGTAGAATAGTCCAGGAGTTTAGTAAGGAGTGTGCCTGGCTGTAATCCAGGATAGCTGAATGCAATATCAGTGGCGACCCGTTCTGCTGCAGTTCGTTTCAGAATCAAGGCCAGTAGTAGAGGGCGGTTACCCCTGAATAGGGTGCTGAATTCATATAACCGAATATTTCTGTCACCATAAACATGAGAGACACCACCCGCTGAGCTGCAGTAGATGCTGCAACATATTCTGAACCTGTAGATGATGTCTCTGTGATAGTCTGTCTGACTGTACCATATTGTAGAACCATACCAAAGAAGAATATAACCATGCCAGAGTATGATCTAGCTGAGTTTTCTAAGTCTCTGGCTAGGTCAGAATCGGAGTACACAAAGAGTGTGAGCACACGTGCTGGCTTATCAGGGTAGTAGAAGGCCATCCTGTAGTGTGCCGTGCAGTCCAGATACTGTGCAATTCTGATAAGGGCTTTCATTGAGCCCTCTGAGGGACAGGCCACAAACTGTGATAGATAGATAACTGCATAGTAGATATCTGGCCGTGAAGTTCGGCTGTGCCAGAGCAAAGACCCGAGGATAGACCGATAGGGCTTGACCAGTGTGAGGTCAGGGTCTGTTGGTTTCGTTATCACCAGTTTAGAGTCCATAGGGGTGCGGAAGAGCCTCTCGGGTATGTTATTAGCTGACATAAGGTCTTTAATCTGCCGTGACTGATTGAGGTATACCCCCTTATCATCATGCTGTACTGTCATCTGAAGGATAGAGGATATAGGATCTAGGCGCTTGGCCTTAAATGTTGCTCTGAAAGCAGTCCAGAAGGCTCTCTCAAGAGCCGTGGAACAGGCCATACCAAAGCCATCCACATATACCACACACATAGCCTTAACCGTAGGCGTGTAGATGAAATAGATACAGGCATCATGTGTACAGTAGACTGTCTGAATGAGTGTCCCATGTATTTGAAACTGAGCATAAACTGTTTAACCATCCTCTGCCATGATGCACCGGCAATTTTGGGACCATAATTATAGTGCATACGAAAGTAATGCATAGCTGTAACCCTTAAAAGTATAGCCAGAGGGAAACTGGATCCACACAGGGAACTCAAGCTTAGCATGCATAAAGGCCTGAGACACATCCAGATGAGACACCACCAACTGAAATAGAGCTGCAAATATAAATAGCAGTCTGAAAGCTGATATTTCTGGGGTAGCTGAGGAGGTCTCCCAAGGAAGGTAGCCTGTAGTTCTGTTGCCGTCACCAGCCATGCGGGCTTTAAATATCTGATAGGGCTTGCCTGCTCCAGTAGGGTCGGGTTTGAATGGCATAGATAGTACAAACAGTGTAGTAAGGTACTGTGCACTAGCTGGAGGTGTCCCCAGCTTAAGCTTTTCCTGATTAACCATATCACCAACCTCCTGATCCATAGCCTTTAGCCAGTCATCAGACTGCGGTGAAGATAGGGCCTGTTTGACACCGTGAGGTAGTTTAATCTCCGGTGCCGAGACCTCAAGCATATGGAGAATTGTAGAGGTAGGGGCATCAGTGAGGAACTGCTCCATGCTGCTGAAACTGCCAAACATATACTCTGCTCTGAGGCCACTGCTGAGGCTGTCAGAGAAGGGCAGGTAAGCCGCTGAATGAGTAGATGGGAATATGATCAGGTTGGCTGGCAGATCAATGTGTCAGCCAGCCGGCTCGTCGGGGCAGGGCTCCAGGATAACACCGTAGGGCCTCCTGTTGCCTCTGTGGGTGGAGACGAGAAGAGCACTGTAGATAGGTGCTCTGATTGATTGACGAGCTTTCACAACAGTCCAGATAGGGTAGTGTTCATTAATGCCATTTAGTTTTCTGTAGCAGTCCAGATAGTGCAATAGGTCCCGATAGTGCTGACCATCCGATGTCTGTGATACATATCTGACTGCCATAGTCCAGGTAACTGTGCCATTTGTCTGAATAAGCTGAACACATGCATGTGACTCCTCCCCGTCAAAGAAAGAACCAATACCATGAATCCTCGAGCCTGCTGTGTCAAAGCTGTCACTAAAAGGCTGAGGTCTGTCATAGGATGTATCAAACTCCCGCTCTGCCTGATGCGGGTCCGGAAAGGAGCCCAAGATCTCTCCCATGTCCTGATGATTATGAATCCAGTGAGGCTTGCCGACATAGTGTATCATATTTGTCTCCGTATCCAAGATCTTATATGCCAGAGAGCTGACTGATACACCAACAAGACGGCCTGACCAGGCCGCCCGTTGAGACTTTCTGGACATGCCTGGCTGTCTGGAGTTCCTCTGCTGCTGAGACATAATGACATATCAGTTCTGGCCGAAAGTTTTCAGTTTTGCATAGCCATAGTGGTAGCCTTTGATCTGATGAAATGGTGTAGTAGAGATGTTCTTATGAGTTGAGAGGTTCCATATGAAGCCAGCATGGGTGGCAGCCAGAGGCCAGTAGTCCTCGGGCATGCCAGCCGCCAGAAGTAATGCCTTAGCCATGTCGGATATCTTGCCAATGGCATTCTCTGCATGAGGGTTGTCAGTATGTACTGTAGGTGATGATTTCTGGTGTAGTATACGATGCTTCTGATAGAAAGCAACACACTGAGGGTCACCCATCTCGGGAGCACAGTCTGTACGGAGTGTAATGGACTGTGGCGCATACCCCATTGCATGCAAACTGCCGTAGAAATGAACCAGGCAGGTATAGTATTCTGATTTCTGTACGAAGGTATAGACAAATATGAACCTGCTGACATAGTCAATGAACTGACATCGGTACAGGTGGCCGTTGTAGCCAGCTGGTGTAATAGGTCCAGTCATGTCAGGAGCCCACTTCTGGCCGGGCTGTATGGTAACTGATCTCATCTGGTCATGGTGTCCGCAGGGCTTCTGCTTTAGCTTACACGTACAGCATACTGGACAAAACTGAGAGCAGTTCGGCATAGCTGCTATAGCTCGCCTAGATAGCAGAGGCCGACCGAGCTGAATGCCAGGGAGGTCGTAGAGCTTAAGCAGACTGGCCGTAGAGCTGTGACCCATGACTGCATGGAACTCCACAAAGGGACGGACCCAAACAGGAGTGTTCCTGTTCTTGAACAGGATACAGATCTCAAAGGGAGTGCCATCAATGAATACTCTGTCAGGTCCGCCATCTGAGCCAGCCGGTGTCAGTGGGTGACTAGAAGCATAGGTGTGCTTCCGTGAGAAACTGAATATCTTCTTACTGCCTTTAGGGTAGATATGCAGTACCTCTATAGTACATGTCTTATGCGATATCTGGTGTTGGGGCATATATGGGACAATCCAGAAGTAGGTGGTGTTATGCGGGTCAAGAAGAAAGTCATGTTTGCCCTTAGTCAACATTCTGTCAATCATACTGATACTGAAGGGAATATTGCCATAGAAGAACTGACCCGTCCACTGTTTGGTGTGACAATCATCTGATATAGACCAGTGTTCAAGAGCTGGGTGATTGTTACCCTCGCCAACAGGCAGAGAGTCACAATACATAGATACATCAGAAGCTGGAGTGCCAAGTTTAGCTGTGGCTTTAGGAGAGCCGTGAGTAGTAGCCCATTTAGTATACTCGCTATTACTCCATTGCCAGTCTGATGAGTCTCCTGTGCGGGTCCTGACAGCTGCTGAGCCGAAGTGGTGAGTATGCGGGCTCTGTGGCTCATCCCAGAGGTAATCCACCTGATTGTCCATGATACGGTACGTCCTGCCTGAGTCCAAGTGATTGTAAGTCATGCTGATGAAGTCCGGAGAACTGAAGCCGTGTCTGAGCATAACCCGGGTAGCTAGAAGGGTCCTGGCGCCTTCTTTGAAGTGGCAGCCAGGAATAGAATACTCATCTACTGTATCTCCCCTGATAGTATCTCACGACCGTACAGGTGTAGTGTGCAGAGTGCAGGTCCCGTCTGTCCTAGATACAGGTCCTGTCACCCTACGTTTCTAGACGGGTTCAATACACGTGTTGAATACGTATTGGAGGCATATTGGAGGCATCGATTTTCTGCTGATCATCGAGGAAAATTCCAGCATCAACCTCGAACTTCTTTTCAGCCGCTGACTGTTGAGAAGATGCGGCAACCGGCGTAGGCACCAGCTGGTCAAATTGTAATTGCCTCTTGGAGGCACCAGCTGGGCGCGCTCTCAGTCTAGCTGGAGCCATCAGTTGGTACGGCGTCGATGGCTACTGCCCCGCAGTCCTTGTGGTAGGACCAAATCGTCAATTATTAACTATAATGAAATTAACTATAATTAACAATAATTAACAACAACATTTAATTGTTAATAACAATCAAATTATTCCGATAATTTAATTGGCAATCTCCCGTGATTTGTGGTGTCTAACTAATGAAAGGTGGTATATATAGGTCCTGTATCAATTTATTTGAACGCTGGTTTGGCCTATATCCATCCCATATATCCACGACGAACGCATTTCAAACCTCTACACTCAAACTTTTCAAAACGGATTTTTGGAACATTCAAAAAAATGTGGCAAATTAGTGACTCATCTTCAATAACTTTTTACCAATCATATATCAACACTACACCAGCGCGGATACCATCAAATTGAACCTATACATATGTCCCAATCATATTTGGGCGGTAGGCCCGGTTGGAATGCATATATTGGCTCGTTGGCTCGTTGGCTTCCCCTCTAATATATTGGCTCGTTGGTTCCCCCCCTAAAACAGTGGTCACGCGAGCTGACCAGCCAGCCATCATAATTGCTTGCTAGAGGCCATATATCGCAAGGTTGGTGTGTGCGGCACATTAAATCTTCAAGTATATATGTATTGCGAATTTCTGAAAGTCTAACATCATCCAAATATCTTATTTTCGACTGGCATGTACATTTTAGAATGGATGAATGCCAATTTCTAAAGTCCGAAATTCACTAAATTCGGAATTTGCATTGTGTTGAACATGCGCCATGCTAAAATAGAGCGGAAATGGTGATGAGGGTGCGAAGTAACCGATTCAGTTATCTTGTTTGGTCATAAACTCACGATGTATAACCATGAGCATCACCGTGAGCCCCGCATGTGACTCCTAATACTCAAAATAACGGTGGTCCTTGTGGTAGGACCACCATTTTCTTCAAGCTTTTGGTGAAATTACACCCCTAAAGCGTGTCGTTCAACCACACACCTAAAGTCTCATGGGGACCGCCGCTATAAGAAATAAAATTCGTTTAACTCATAAATATCATGTGCAAATGTTACCTGTGCCTCAAATAGTCGATTTAGTGATCGAAACCGCAATTGCCCATTGGTCCTTGTGGTAGGACCATGAATTTGGGTAGTAGCCATCGAGGTCATGCCGGCGATTTCAGCAGTTGCGGTCAATTCGCGCGTTAGTAAAGAAACCCAAAATTCAAAATGTTCGCTAATCAAGGATCTGAAAAATACACTGCAAAGCTCTCGTCGAGAGAAAACAAATTTACACTCGAGCAATTTATAGGAAATAAGGGCAGGGGCTTCAAATTCAGGGTCAAAGGTTAACAATTCACAGCCATGGAATAGGGTAAGGTGAGAGAGGGGTGGCGATCGCGTTGTGAGGCTTGATGTCGACGCGCGTTCTGCTTCGGAGACTGCGGCTAGCTAGACCGGTCCATCTTTGTCCTAAGCGATTGTGCTCACAAACGGAAAAGTTGCCTCTCTCTCACACTACCTTACTCCGTGACTAGTGCGTTCTAGAACCTCATGCCCTGATTCTCAGCCCCGAGCCCCTATAAAGGCTTTAGCCAGCCATACTCGGCGGTTTTAAATAACCACCTAAGGCCGGTGGTGGGCCCATAACCTGTGAGAACAAACACACAGTGAAGCACTACTAACAGGGTGCCACGCTCGCATATGTCAGCCGTGAAACTGTGAAGCTATACACAAGATAATACGAAGTGTTATAGCTTCCGCTGAAAGAATGTGATGACATCCCCTAGGAAGTCAGGTGTGGAAATGACAGATGCTAGAATGAACTGTCTGACTACCGAAGTCGATATCGGAGATGACGCTGATGACAGTGAAGTAGTCTTGGTAGTCGAGCCGTATCGGTGATGGCACAGATGACTATGACACTGTCGGCGTGCCAAATCCAGCAGTTCTCGACTCTAGCATTACCATGAAGGAAGGCGTCTCGTCTAACGCGGGTTTGGTATCTGCACGCAGCCTGGAAAGTTTCTTTAGGAGAGGCTTCAGTCTTCTCTGATGAACCCCACATGGTGCCAAGAACCTGTCCAAAATGCTTCGGAAGATACATCCCATCAATGCGAGTTCTTTGGGCCAAGTGACAGTGGTAGCCCCTCATTTGTGTCGCACGGGGTATTTTATTTGTCGTGTCGCAAAAGATTCGTTTATATTAACGACGCTTCGCAGCTTTTTCAGAAATATGCTGTTTTTCATTTCGTTTCCCTTAAAGGAGCGAAACAGGTTTCCTGGAAAAAAGTGACATCAACAGGCCACACCGCAGGAGCTGTCCCTCAAAAATTATGCCGTTGGAAATTTTTCGAAAATTTTCTGCCCATGTCAGCAGTCCTACCCCGGATTGTGTCGAGCGCTCGCGCTTTACCGGCCAATCATGATACGATAGCATATCAGCAGTCCTACCCCGGATTCTTTCGACCGACAACGAGAGAAACGTTTAACAATTCAAAATTATACCACGAAGATATATATGCTGTTTTTCATCCATGTCAGCAGTCCTACCCCGGATTGTGTCGAGCGCTCGCGCTTTACCGGCCAATCATGATACGATAGCATCTCAGCAGTCCTACCCCGGATTCTTTCGACCGATCGTTCGTAACCGACAACGAGAGACACGGGTAACAATTCCATATTTTACCCCGAAGATATGTGGAATTTACAATTATGAATTTGTCGCAAAACTGCTCTAACAGGTTTACCGATCTCAACATCATCATCAGCAGTCCTACCCCGGATTGTTTCGGCCGATCGCTAGTAACCGACAACGAGAGACACGGGTAACAATTCCATATTTTACCCCGAAGATATGCGGAATTTACAATTATTTACGCATCTCGTCATTCAAGATCATCTCACCACTCCTATCGGCGGCGCGGCCCGGACAAAAGTGGATATGGTATGATCCTGGTCGGCAACGTTTTCATTTTTCTCCAAGCTCTTATCTTGCGCCTACCTGCTCGCTGTCTCAGCGCGCGGCTTGTGTTTTTGTTTGATTAATGATTTTTGCGCGCTACTTTTCTTTAGCGATATTTCATATCGAGCATGTTTTCGTGTGCATGCGTGGAACCCGGCGGGGGGGCGTTCCTGCGATGTTCTTCCATGAGCCGCATCCCACCAGCAGCCCATCCTGCGATACATGGATGATTGGAGGCCGTCGGGCGTCTTTGCATCCCGCCTGACGGTTTGGGTTCAATTTTCAACAGGAATTCTTCCTTCCTGAGCAGCGCTCTGTTTTTTTGCAGGTTTATGCTGTGCCTTTTCTGAAGGCGCCAGCAACGGCCATAGTGTATAATTCATGCTGTGCCTTTCTGAAGCCGCCAGCAACGTTCCTGGCGGCATCTTTCCCTCTGGCCCTACTAAGCTGAAGGGGTGCTTGGAGACCGGCGGGATTCTCCGACGGGTTGGGTTCGATTCCCAACGTCTTTACTAACCAGCGTTTCGTTTTTTGCAGGTTTTGTTTTTTACGCCGAGCATCCTTTTATGCCGCCAGCAGAGTGCTCGCGGCATCCTGTGACTTCCAGCTCTGTTTAGGTTTCGCCGATTATTGATGTTCAGAATTTTAGATGTTCCACCCACTGTTCCGCTGCTGTTTTCAAAACGTCTATTTTGTACGTAGACGCCCACCCGAGGGTGAAATGCGGACAGCAGTTGGCTGTCGGTATTGGGTTCGATCCCCAACGTCCTGACTGATTCGCTGTTCGTGGGCTGCAGGAAACGTTTTGGTTCTGAAGATTTTGGAACGTGCGCTGTGCTCTAGTTTCCTAGTTTAGATTTTCATATCGCCCTCGGGTAGTTGAATCCTTGTATTAGAAACTAGCAGCCTAGTAGTAATAAGTATGTATGCTAATATTTTTTAAGAGAGTAATCGGTTTTTCTCTTAGTATCTTTATCCATCTGAAATGCTTGCTTGCTTGCTACTCATGTATGCCTCGTGCTATATGAATGTCCCCAAGTGATCGTGTAATACACCTGTGTTTTATGTAATATTCGCGGTACTACTCGTTCAGTAATTTTGTTTTTCAAGTCATAATCGCGGTACTATTCGTTTGTGTTCCCCCTAGCTTAATTTCATTTTCGGAAATTTTCTGTGAATTTTCACGACAGAAATGAGCGTGGTCCTCATGATTGTCGCACCTGCGACAGACATGAGCCCCCAGCTCATTTCTGTCGCACGGTATAATTCCAATCTGTCTTGCGACACGACAAATAAAATACCCGGTGCGACAGATTTGAAGTGCTACCAGTGACAGTCCCTACAAATGGTTTGTTGTCCCTGTTCGTGTAGGACGTGTCATAGTGTCCTCCGTAGTATTCTGTTGGGTGGGCACTCTGCTGAGTCTCCTGCGGGAGGGGCCATGGGCAAAGGCTGTCGGGGATAACAGACGGGAAAATATATAATTTAGATTATTTCTTTCAGATTTTAGATTAGCCCATTTTCATGTTGGTTTTAGATTAAGTTTTCTTGATGTCATCCGGCTATTACCGGTGGTCCTTTTCACGACTCGTGTTCAAATAATGTGCACACAGTTCAAACGCTCTCGTTCCCGCTGGTGCCATCATGAGGAAGCCTCCAAAAAGCTTTAAGAAGGTCTGTCTCGCTTGTGATAATGGTGGGCGCCGTTGTAATAGACACTTACGGCGTGTTCTGCTTGAAAAAAAGGCCCCCCCACTACTATCAACCCACCGCTTTCAAAGGCACTGTATTCAACGAGTATGTCGAAACTGGCTTCCGGCTTAAGTATGCAGACACTGTGAACCTGTGGGAGAGTGACGATAGTGACGGTAACCCTATATGGAACTTTGATAACCGGTATGTGTATCTCGAATACACGGAGGGTATGCCTTGAGGAAGGGTTATACCTTCACGTGGGAACTGGGGATATTCACCGAGCCAGCGACACTTGTTCTCTGGGTCGTTTCCCGTGTTTCAGTACACTAACCATGTTGCAGGGTGGCAACTCGACGATATTATGCAACCTTTCTTATCGGTGTTATACAACCGGGCAAAAAACATGTCATACATGGCTCGATTCTTGTACTGGTTATCACTATTAGCTACTAGGGAGCACCGTAGCGTCCACCATTGCTCAACGGGCGCTATGTTTACAATTAGGCGAAGTGGAAACACTACTATTGGCAAACTATGTGCAAGTTGTGCTTCAGAATTAATTGTGCACAATAGGCGGTACGTTTTAAGGCAGCATTGGTGTGCTTCAGACGTTATTACGGGTGTGAGTCTATGCAAACACGTTATGGTTGACTCTACTAATCTCGCAGAGGCGTACTCACCTGCCACTGTTGTACATTAAATATAATGTGGTGGCCAACACACCGGGGCTGGTTTGGTTAGACGCCTATCATACATTTTGTACAAAGTAACGCAATAGCGCACTCCCTCAAAACCTGCAGATGCTACTCTATGTTTGCACCGCGCATCGCACTTTAAAACCTTATGGCTTTCAGAGAATTGGAGAAGGGTGCCCTTGCTATCCTCTCTAGGAGACTCCATCTCCAAAACCGCGTTCTTGTAGTTTCCAAGAAAGATGATGTATTGATGTGAAACATTTTTTCTGTCCGCGTGTCGCTTCACTTCGCTTTTACCGGCTAGCATGCACGACACATACAAGCACCAATCGCCGTCTCTCATGTACTCCACGTCTATTATTTCTAATATTTGACCTGCTAGGATGTAAAGTTCTTTCTTCCAATACGGCTTGCTTGCACTTGTTAGCGGATCGTCCAGTGTGTATTGCTTATTATTTTCTTCAGGCGAGGTGCGAACTTTGCAGCGAAACGAGCATTTCAGGCGAGGTGCGAAATTTGCAGCGAAACGAGCATTTCAGGCGAGGTGCGAACTGCGGCGAAACGGCATTTCACGCGAGTGGGAACTTTGCAGCGAAATGAGCATTTCAGGCGAGGTGCGAACTTGGCAGCGAAATGAGCATTTCAGGCGATACACGCGTTACAGGCAACCGCGCATTTCAGGTGGTGTGTGCGTTTCAGGCGGTGCACGCCTTTCATCGATATGCGCATTTCAGGCAAACGAGTATTTCAGGCGGAACGCGCCTTTCAGGCCTTTCATGTGAGGGCAGGAGTCAGGAGTCAAGGAAATGGAGACAGGGGGTATACGAGTGAGCAGGGAAGAGCGCGCTTGCGGAGTCGGCAAGTCACTGCTGCCGGTGGGCTGCGAGCTTGAGGGTGACGTGCGTCTGCTGTGGGTCGCTACCCACGACCAGTGAAGTTGGTTTCGTGGACCTGCACACCAAGCCATACTGAGCCCCCGCAACCCAAAAGAGCAAGGACAGGAGCACAGCCGCTTTGTTTGGCCCAGAGGTATGGCTGGAAGGGCCGAAAGCAGGTGTCGCAGTTGGCATAGCACTGAAATGTCACAGAACTGCGCAAAGCTGGCGTCTCAATCAGGCGACATGGTTGCGAAGCACTGTACCCGTGCAGAAGAATCACAACAGAAGCACACACAACAAAAGTTGCTGACCCAATCTGTTACAAAGTTTCAAAAACCATGTCAGGCATGCACAATTTGGCCTGAAGTGCCCTGAGCCTGTGGCTACTGTGTCACTTCGCGCGAGAGCCTGGTGCCATCACATAGGAGTTCACACACAGGTAACAACAAACGAGATCCGAGGAATATTTCAAAACCAATGAAGAGGTTCGGCACCCCGTTAGGAGATACCGTTCCAGAAGAACAAAACAACACTTTACAATTGGGCATTCACTGCTTTCGGCCCGTACGCCGTGCGCTCGAGCTGCGGATTGGCTCCGGAGGTGAATGCCCACAGCTTGCCACAAGACCTAGTTGTCACCTTTCGAGCAGGCACGCACAAATTCACGTCGGAACATATGTAAGAACTGCGGGCGAAAGCATGTCTCGAGCACGCGCATGGGAAAAGGGCATGGGTCAGGTATCTGAACTCAAGCTGGCGCGCCACCAACCCTGAATTCCCACAACCTGTCACACAGGTCCGTTCGGGGAATTCAACGTTGGCAAAGCCTGCGCAGGTCGAATTCACAAAGATGAATATCATACAAACTGTGGGGAAAACATGCGTTCGGCTACAACCTCGTCAAACGGCAAAAGTCAAACGGCAAAAGTCAGGTGCCACGGCTCGTGTTAGCGCGGCTACGGTTGTGAATTCCCAAACGCCTGTCACGTGCGCCGGTTTGAGCATATACAGCAAGCAAGCCCTGCGGGGTTCGAATTCGCAAAGCAAATGGGGCAAAATATGGCACGAAAAGGCCGGGCGCATCGTGCGCACACGTGGACCCTGCTGAGAGTGCCTGTAGCGGTTCGCCGTCGCGGGTGTGAATTTACGGTAAACGCAGCTTCGGGCTATCTCGCCGCTACGCGCTCAACGGGGAAAATGCCCCTCTGCGAGAATTCGCTGGCGTGTTTTGAATTCGCGAACGTTTTCGGACAGCTGCGGATCTCCACCGCTGCGGACGGTGACATGCGTGCATACTGCTGCGCAACGTAAAACATGCCAGGCGGCAACGCGCTTCTGTCGCGCTGGCTCGTGGATTCGCAAAACGGGCGCGGGTCTAACTTGTGTTCACAGGATGTAGATTCAGGCTCAGATGGAAACACGAAAAGCAGGAAGGCAAACGAGCAACACGGGGGGTAATTCGCAGACAAAACAAGCACACCGGCACGACTTCGCACATACCTCAGAGTGGCGTGCCGGCACTCTGGGGATCCGAACCAGACTCTTACAAACTGCTAGTGACAAAGCTCTCATAAGGATTCAAAGCATATGCATGTATATATCACATTTAATACTAGGCCACAAGAGGTAAATATCACTATCCAGCAGAATGGTTTTGAAAAGGTTCGGATCTAACTTTTCGAAAGCAGGAGCTAGCTAAATACTCAAGCGAGCATAGTGGAAGTCCGTGAATGCCATTGTCGTTTCGGATGCCCTGTGACCATTGGTTCCCAGCGACAACGGCGTTTGGTGTCAGCGCGCGCTGTCGTTTGCCCTGTCATGCATCGCCGAGACGTCATGTGTGGTCATGTCGTGATGTCACTTCGCGTGATGTCGTGCTTGACGCTTTGCGGTGCTCGCGGATCGGCACGGGCTGGTCGCGGCGACGTCGATGTAGCGCTTGGCGAGGCGTCGTGCATGATTTATACTGGGAGGGAGATCTGAGCTGGAGGGTGAACGTGATATGCTCCGGGCGCTCGAGCGGACAATGAACTGGGGTAGGACCGTGACTGAGGGGGGAATGACAGTTACTGAAAAGGGGGTCATGGTTGGGGCGTTTGCTGACGGCTGAGACGGGCGCGATGGGGGCAAATGCGGTGGGGTCTGACATGGCTGGACTGCTGATACGGGCTGATATGCGAGCCCTTAGTATATCAATATAAAGCGCTGTGTTATAGAACGGTAACACACGCGTAAGTTATTAGCGGGGATGAGTGCAGACTTCCGTGAGAGGATACTGCTCTAGCACAACGCTAGCTCATCTATACCATATGTCTCCCATCACATAGATGGTACCGCCATTGGGTTGTGAACCCGAGACATTGGTTGAACGAGCAGTATCGGCAGAACGAATGATGCGTTCGCCCTATAATACTGCGCATGCTTGTTCCGCACATGCTAGAAGCGAAGATGATTTCTTGTTTGGTACTTCAAGATTGTATCTTGCTTCGCGCCATCTTCGAGTTCGACATACGAACTCTCGATGACAGGTGTCATTCAAGTCTTTCCTTGAATAAATGACAGATGATGTGACTTATCATCTCGGTGACATGTACAGTCATAGTCGACCGTACTGACGACTGTCTGTCATTATAATATATGACATGACTCGACATGACATGACATGGTATGACATGTCTGACAGGTATGACACGTATGACATGTATGACATGTATGACACATGTGTCATCGGTCATAACCCTGACAGATCTCCCCTCTTAAAAGAGTTGTGACCTCACAACGGGCATACCTTTGTATATGTCTTTGATGTCTTTGATGTCTTTGTTGTTGCTGCTTCTGCTGGTACCAGTCTTCTTACACCGATTTGAGGCGTCCCTCATGGTGTTTTAGGATTTTGGGGGGAACTGAGTCCACTTTAGTCCCTCACCTTAGCATGATGCCTTACAGGTTAATGCCTTACAGTTCTTAGGATGTAGTCCCCTTTGAATTGCCTATCGTATTTCAGAGTGACGATTCAAGGTTCAATGAATTGCGTTTCGTGATACAGATTGACGCTGGATTACTGATTGATCCACACGTATCGTGCGTCAGAGTGACGATTCAAAGTATCCGAGGTGTACGTTACGGATTATTGCGCTAGCCGTCGTCGCTTTAGCGAACGATGATCCCACGATTTAACGATTTATAATCGCACGATTCTCGGCCTTATATATACAACTGATCGTTTGCTGTTCGTTTCCACAGTTGTTATATATTGTGCACCCAACCCTTCCTCCCCTCTTGAAGCAACTTCGGAGGTTCACAGGCGGTTATGGGGAGCCCTTTGGATGTTTCCGGAGTTATTTCACCGGGGGCTTGTTTTAATGCAAACAGAGTGCACACTGAGAAATAAACGCGGTAAACTGGTGGTACAATGTGGTAAACTGGTGGTAAAATACGGTAAATTGGTGTTTTACCACCATTATACTAATAGTGGCGATATAAATCCCGTGGGTAATTTCCTATTGGCAGTTGGCGTTTTTGTTACCACGATTTTACCACATTTACTTATAGCGCGGTAATTATATATTACTGTTTACCATTGCTGGATATAATTTACCATGGTACCCCCCTATGACCGGTAAATTGACCCCCAATGGTAAAATTACCACATATGACCGGTAAATTTACCACGGTATGACCACGGGTGGACACGTGGCAGGCATGATGCACTGTGATACGGACACGTGTGCCAGATTAGTGCACGTGGCAATCAGGCATGGAATGTTACATAACTGTTACCATATATGCTATGCTAGGATCTTGCAGGCGGCATACTAACTAGGAGGGTCCAACTATATCTATCAATACGGCATGCGTGCTATATTTGCAAAAGCTAATTTCATACGTTTTCTGCATCGGAGATCTTGCAGCTTTCCGCCAGGCCGTCTTCCAAATTCCCCGCCTGTCACACATACAACCCATGGCATCCATCCCGCAAAAAGACCTACCTTAACCATTAGCTGAGTAAACCATAAGCTGAGTCACGCTTGAATAATCACACACAACCACTTCCCAGCACAGGCCAGCACCGCGGGCGCCATAGCCAACAAACAACGCGCCTCCCGTTTCACGGCACCGCCGCCCCACCTGACCCACGTGTGTGTCTCACCGCCGTCGCCAACCCCCTTGGCCGCTGATTCGCGACCGCAAAAGAAGCACGCACAAGCGCTAACTAGGGTTAGTATCCACCCACCCCGCGCCTGATTCGGCGCGAAGTGGGATAGACACCCTTGATTGATCACACCATCATCTCCACTCCCCACCCCAAGCCAACACCGCGCCACGCCCCTCCCGTTTCACGGCACCGCCGCCCCACCTGACCCACGTGTGTGTCTCACCGCCGTCGCCAACCCCCTTGGCCGCTGATTCGCGACCGCAGAAGAAGCACGCACAAGCGCTAACAAGGGTTAGTATCAACCCACCCCGCGCCTGATTCGGCGCAAAGTGGGATAGACACCCTTGATTGATCACACAATCATGTCCACTCCCCACCCCAAGCCAACACCGCGCCACGCTCCTCCCGTTGCACGGCACCGCCGCCCCACCTGACCCACGTGTGTGTCTCACCGCCGTCGCCAACCCCCTTGGCCGCTGATTCGCGACCGCAGAAGAAGCACGCACAAGCGCTAACAAGGGTTAGTATCCACCCACCCCGCGCCTGATTCGGCGCAAAGTGGGATAGACACCCTTGATTGATCACACAATCATGTCCACTCCCCAACCCAAGCCAACACCGCGCCACGCTCCTCCCGTTTCACGGCACCGCCGCCCCACCTGACCCACGTGTGTGTCTCACCGCCGTCGCCAACCCCCTTGGCCGCTGATTCGCGACCGCAAAAGAAGCACGCACAAGCGCTAACAAGGGTTAGTATCCACCCACCCCGCGCCTGATTCGGCGCAAAGTGGGATAGACACCCTTGATTGATCACACAATCATGTCCACTCCCCACCCCAAGCCAACACCGCGCCACGCTCCTCCCGTTTCATGGCACCGCCGCCCCACCTGACCCACGTGTGTCTCACCGCCATCGCCAACCCCCTTGGCCGCTGATTCGCGACCGCAGAAGAAGCACGCACAAGCGCTAACAAGGGTTAGTATCCACCCACCCCGCGCCTGATTCGGCGCGAAGTGGGATAGACACCCTTCATTGATCACACAATCATGTCCACTCCCCACCCCAAGCCAACACCGCGCCCCAAGCCAACACCGCGCCACGCTCCTTCCGTTTCACGGCACCGCCGCCCCACCTGACCCACGTGTATGTCTCACCGCCGTCGCCAACCCCCTTGGCCGCTGATTCGCGACCGCAGAAGAAGCACGCACAAGCGCTAACAAGGGTTAGTATCCACCCACCCCGCGCCTGATTCGGCGCAAAGTGGGATAGACACCCTTGATTGATCACACAATCATGTCCACTCCCTAGCCCAAGCCAACACCGCGCCACGCGCCTCCCGTTTCATGGCACCGCCGCCCCACCTGACCCACGTGTGTGTCTCACCGCCGTCGCCAACCCCCTTGGCCGCTGATTCGCGACCGCAGAAGAAGCACGCACAAGCGCTAACAAGGGTTAGTATCCACCCACCCCGCGCCTGATTCGGCGCAAAGTGGGATAGACACCCTTGATTGATCACACAATTATGTCCACTCCCCACCCCAAGCCAACACCGCGCCACGCTCCTTCCGTTTCATGGCACCGCCGACCCACCTGACCCACGTGTGTGTCTCACCGCCGTCGCCAACCCCCTTGGCCGCTGATTCGCGACCGCAGAAGAAGCACGCACAAGGAGCTCCCAACAAGATGTGGCGAAAGAATCGGAAGCCCTCCACAATGGCAAATAGCTCGATCTCAGGAATAGGCCAACGTCTCTCTGTATCGGATAGAGTGACGCTGTGATAACCACATGGCTTCATACCTTTTCCTTGATCCTGGAGTATCACTTGACCAACGTGTGTGCCTGATCCATCGACCTCCATAATAGATGGCAGTTTCTGATCTGGAAGCTGTAGTACTGGAGCATTGCAGATGGCACTTTTGAGGTTATCAAATGCCTGCTGCTGCTCAGATTCCCAGACAAACTCTGCATTATCTTTAAGGAGATGGTTGAGCGGCTCGGCAATCTTGGAGAACTTTGGTATGAATCTCCTGAATTGACCGACCATGCCCAAGAATGGCCGAAGGGATGACTTGCCATCTTTAGCCATACGGCGTAGAGGCTGCTTTCCAACGGTAGGACCATAAGACACTGGAGGCTGAATTGCCATGACTGCTCGGATTCTGTCTTCGATGTTGGACAAGCCTGCTTCAGGGATGTGATGTCCGATAAAGTCTATAGATCTGACGAACAACTCCACCTTGGAAGGCCTGATGAAGAACTGGTGTTCTCTGCAACGCTGGAGAAACTGTCGGACATGACTCACGTGGCTGTCAAAGTCCGGATTGTATACGATAGTATCATCCATGAAAATGACAAGGAACCGATCGATGAAGTCGAAGAATGCCCGATTTCCTACACGTAGAGCTGTTGCAGGAGCATTGGTCAATCCGAAAGGCATAACTGTCCACTCATAGGAACCGTATCTGGTGCGAATAGCTGTTTTGTGAATGTCATCTGGATGTATAGGGGTCTGATGGAAAAACTGATTGAAGTCAAATCTGCTAAACCATCGTGCACCGTTTAGCTGTTCAAGAAGGGTGTCGTGAGGTGGCAATGGATACGTGTCCTTTATTGTGATGTTATTAAGGGCTCGATAATCACAGCACATCCTCCACTTCCCACCTGGCTTAGGAGCGAAAATGATAGAACATCCATATGGAGATGATGACGGACGAAGGATACCCAAGTCGACATATTTGATGATCTGTCGTTTGAGCTCTTCCATCACGGGCACTGGAATTGTACGCACTGGCTGCGATGGCGGCTTGTGCCCAGGTTCAATGTTGATTCGATGATAACCACCTTCAAACCGTTCTGGCCTATGACCAGCTGGAAGATCCTCCTGGAATATGTCTGAAAAGTCTTCCCTCATTTGATCACGTGCTGCTGTGACCTCTGGGTCTTCCATAGTAGTGGTATCTGAGTCTGCTGCTGCGAAGACCAGTTCACCATCGACCTCTGAGAGAAAGAAGAGATAAGCCACGGCCTCTTCAGCCGAACCACTGGATCGAATACGACGCAGGTGCTTTCTCATGGTGGTGGCGCTGACCATTTCCATTTCAGGAAGGTCATCTGAGCCTGGAGTCTGTTCAACTCTGGATAATACTGTGCGAATACTGGAGCCTGATGAGTGCTTCCTAGTGATCGTCAGATTTTTGGTCTGGAAGTCAATGTGTGGATTTCTCCTCTCCAACCAATCTTGACCCAGAATGACAGTGAATGGTTTCATGTCAATGATGTAGAAATCTTCTGTGTCCTTATACTTACCCAGCGTAAATGTAGCCTTGGGAAGATAGGATGTGCATGGTAGTTGGCTTTCTCCAGCCAATCCCACTGAAAACGATGAAGAATCTGTGGGTGCTATACCAAGCTGAGCAGCGAACTGTCTGTCAATGAAAGACGATGTAGCTCCTGGATCTACCAATATGTGAGTACTCTGTCCATATACTTTCCCTTTGTACAACAACAGCTTCTTCTGTGATTTCAGCTGTGCTGTTTGAGACTGCATCTGTGCGATGTGCTCTGAGGGAGTGTCCATCTGCTGAAACTGCAATGTCAGACTGGAAAGGACTTCTTCTGAGATACTCTCAACCCGGCCACTTGCTTCAGTGGCATCTTCAGGCTGATTTACCTTGGGGGTGCTCTCAACACTGGTACCTGTGCAGTACCCTGAGAGTTTCCCTGAGGAGCTGGAGCTGAAGCTGGAGCTGGAGTTGCAACTGCTGCATTGATGCTGTGCTGACTCTTCAGTTCCTTAACCAGGGTGTTGATCGTATTGATGAGTTTGCCGGACCCATCCTTAGCACCCTGATTCTGTTGCTGCTGTCTCCTGAAAGGATTCTGAGCTGGTGGCTTGCCCTTGATATCTTTTCCATCTGGGGTCTTGGTGGAAAAACAATCTTTTGTGACGTGATTAGTACGACCACAACGTTGGCAAGGCTGAGGATTCTGTGATTTTCCTTTCCCTTTACCTTTGCCTTTTCCACCTTTCCCTTTGCTCCGATTCTGATTGGCATTTGAGTTCTGACTGCCACTCTGGCTCTGATTCCAGTTCCTGTTGGATTTGTCATATGGCTTTCTGCCACGCCCTTTGTCCTTGTCCTTTTTGACTGGGCCTCCTGATGACTGCTCCTTCTGCCCCCGATAGTGAAGGGTCTCTGACTGCTTCGAATGAACAACATAATTCAAGTCGAGCAGTATCTGTGTGGTTTGTTGCCACGACAGATTATTCCTTTCTTGCTCTGTTAGGAATCTTAACTGGAACTGTCTGCGGAGATCAGGGTCCATGTTGCTGACAAATCTGTCCTTTATTAACACATCGTTCAGATCAACTGCTGCTAAAGCAGCCAGTGACGTAAACGTGCGCAAATAGTCTGAGAAGATTTGGCTCCCTTGAGTCAGTGCCATCAGGTGTTTCTTGGCCACTGATCTCTTATGAGGGTTGCCAAATTGACTGAGGAATATCCTTCTGACCATCTCATATGTGGCATCCGGTTGCTGTGCCACGACCTGGAAATAGTGTCGGTCATTGGTTTGGATGAGAGTCAGGAATACTGTGATCAGGTCCTTGTCCTTGACTCCTGGATAAGTGAACTGAAAATATCGGTCCACTGTGTCCAACCAAACTTCTGCGTCCTGTCCAGATTTGAATTCCTTAGGTGGTGTCATCTTCACCTTTGGAACCAAATTGGGTGGAGCTGGTGCTGGAACATAATCATCGTCAGGATCTGTAAAGACTATTGGAGCATTGTCTTCTGTATACTCAATTTCTGGTTCCTTCGGTTCATTTTGAGGATCCCTATATCTGCTCATATCGGGCCTCATACGACTGATATTGTCGAAGTATCCTATCTGGTCGAATCTGGTCTGAGTGTTGTCATAACCAGCGATCCACTTAGGAACCTTGAATCGGCTGTATGAATCATAGGAGCCTAAGATGTCGAAAAACCATGTTGCTGGATCTGGATTGATGGCTGGGATTTCTGGTTCTTCCTCTTCGAATACCACCATCTAAAAAACAAAACACAACACAAAAGATGCCTTCAGCTAACTGAGAGTGTGTGTGGTGTATATATATAGTATATATCTATGTTATATACGTATAGTATATCTGTATGTTTACATACATGCAGTACATTTGTACATTATAATGAGGTAATTATGTATATATCCACCTTCTTCCCCCCTCAAGGAAGTGTGAACATAAGGCAGTTGTCAGTTGCCCTTGTACCTCATATATAGCATGCGGTCCTTATAGGAAGCAGCTGTTACAGTTTTAGGGTTGCAGCCCTACAATCTTTGGGTTGTAGCCCTGCAGTTTTTGGGTTGTTGCCCTGCAGTTTTTGGGTTGCTGCCCTGCAGTTTTTGGGTTGCTGCCCGAAATATCATCATGTCTGTGCTGATTACAGCATGATATATATATATATGCCAAAACACGAAGTGTATCCAATATTTAGGTGGCATTTAGGGCTTGTTACGTTACAGTGGCCCATATCCCCCACAGTGTGTTTAGGGTGTTACTTGGTATCAGTAACCCTAAAATAGGTAAAATTAAAGCAGTATAAATATTTTGCAAACATATTTAAGCAAAACTGCATTTAATTGCACACTGCATGTTACGTGGTTTGCAGGAGGTATTTTACACCCCTGACACACACATTTAATTTTAGGGGTTTTACATGGTGTTACAAGTGCTGCATAAATCAGGGAATATTTGTTGATAGCTGAATAATCAGATCAGCAAAAAAATCAACCCGATTTTTTCATTTTGAAATCATGCGTGGAGCATTTTTACGTATGGTGTTACAGCCAATATGTATACCCCTATATATTACACACCTAATATCTAGGGTGTTACACGAGATATGACCATGATCATTATGAGTTTCTGATACCTTAATAGGTATAAAATCATAATATCAAATAAAATAGGGTCGAAATTTCAATTTTGAAATCTATCGCAAACGGATTTCACCCATTTTGCCCTTTTTCGGCTATTTATTGTTTTCCATAGTAATATATCTCTGTGTGTGTGTAAGCTGCAAAGTACACAAGTACTGCAACTTACTTCACCTTTGCACATGTCAATTTTCATGGCATAAAAGTGAATATCTCTGTATGTCAACATCTGTGGTTGATCATAATTATGGGTTTTACTGATTTGAAACCCATGGAAGTTAATGCACTTCCTGTTGATATATTAGGCGTACCAACTATAAGCGGATTGTCCACTTTAGTGATAACTTATCAACCTATGATATGTTTGAGCATATGACTGTGCACTAAGAGTATATCAAAATGATATCTCTAAATTCCAAACATATCTGGACACAGCTTGATAATAATCAAAGCAGTTTAGCACAACACATATATATGTGTGTGTGTGTCCACAACAACCTATGTCAGCTCAATATATGTATGTACTGATCTGATTAGGTACATGCTTTTGTGCTGATCAATACTGAGTCATTTGTCAGAATGCAGTATAGTGGTTGTTGTTGCTCCAGCGATATGTGAGAGTGGATGGACTGTGCTCAACAGTTACCAGCTGTTGTAATGAGCACAGTATTCTGCCTTCGGGTCTGGAGATATCTCCATCCAGCCCTACAGCATGTTGTTTTATCCTGCTCCCATATCTATCGCCATCTCTGACATTCCACACGCACATGTGTTTGTGGAATGGTATCCATATTATCATGCACATAATGGACATTATAGTTGATCAATTCACTCTGAGTCAGTGAATGTCATCATATACAGTAATGTCAGTGTGTGTGCAATGTGCAGTACTTGTTGATTAGTACTTTTGCCAGTGTGTGTGTGTGTTCACTTTACACACTTACAGGAAGATAACTTCTGGTATTACAATATTCCCAGATAGTTTATCATGCAGGATGATGATCAGCATACCATGTACTGAATGAATCTAGCATGATATATATCAGGTTAGGAGTTATTGTAATCCTGTTATAATCTCATTCACAATAATGAGTTGCTGGTTTATTTTACATGTAGCTCTGGTGAGTATTCCATCCAGTAATCCACCATAGAACGTGCATGTGATCCGAAGAGCATCTCGGCTCCACCGGGACATGACGAGCTAATTATGATGTTAAGATTACTTTCAGGCACCTTATGCTAACATGGTTCTAATATAACTTAGCATGCACTGCAATATGCTTGTGCAATGTTCAATGTATTGCAATATGATGCTAGTGTTCCAGTTGTTAACGTGATCAAACTGGTATATATACTACAGCTGATATCGTGATCAAGCTGTTTTGGTGATGCATGCACAGTTTACAATATTGCAGTCACTCAGTATAGAATGTATATATGGTGCAATGCTGCATGTACTCACTATGTGCTGCATGTTGGTGAATGCTGCAAGTGGAGTATTAGTGCATGTGTGTGTGTGTGTGTGTGTTGCAATCATTGCAATCTCAGTACACACATATCTTGCACACTATATTGCAAATAAGCATACAAATTCTGATGATTTGAAATATCTCTGCAGTCATCAAGATATAGTGTGAAATGCTGCAATATGGTGATCATGCGTCCATCATGCGTCCATCCAAAGTATCCCTGCGAGTATACAAATGTTTTGCAGAGGATATTGACGCGCGCATACGATGCATATATGATCGTTGCAACTATTTTGACATCATCATCGTAAAACTGCAAGATGATAGTAGTGCGCTGCAAGTGAATTTATGCAATCGCGCGCGCTGTTGATGAAAAGCATATATTGTCGCCATTTCTCAGCACATGATACGAGTGCTGACTTATGCTGACTTGTGCGCGGATCATAAATCCGCCGATGATTTCTATGCCGTATCTCATTCTGCGTAATTTTTTCAACTGCGAATCATCCATGCGCGTGCATATGATTGCCGCGCATACTTCTGATTGCGAATCACTTCTGCGAGAACATATGATTGTCGCGCATGCTTACAGCTGCGAATCGTCTCTCGCGCATATATGATCGCCGTTCAGTATACATTTCTCAAAGCTGCAAATCATTCTGTGCGCATATGTGACCACAGAGCATTCGTATGCCTCGTGCACACCTTTTCGCACAGTGTATACGACGGTCAGTTGTATGTACGATCCTGCGAATGCGACAATTATCTCGCGCACTGTCTTCGCTATTGCAACGGTATGTGCGATATATCAATATTCGTATTTATTCGACTGCGTCGCCTGATATGCTTGCGCTCCGCAACCTGTAAACACAAAATTATTGATATCTACGCGCTGCACTCACTTGAGTTCTCGTTTCTCGTGCCTGACGAGCAGAATGCCATCTGATACGGGCTGATATGCGAGCCCTTAGTATATCAATATAAAGCGCTGTGTTATAGAACGGTAACACACGCGTAAGTTATTAGCGGGGATGAGTGCAGACTTCCGTGAGAAGATACTGCTCTAGCACAACGCTAGCTCATCTATACCATATGTCTCCCATCACATAGATGGTACCGCCATTGGGTTGTGAACCCGAGACATTGGTTGAACGACCAGTACCGTCAGAACGAATGATGCGTTCGCCCTATAATACTGCGCATGCTTGTTCCGCACATGCTAGAAGCGAAGATGATTTCTTGTTTGGTACTTCAAGATTGTATCTTGCTTCGCGCCATCTTCGAGTTCGACATACGAACTCTCGATGACAGGTGTCATTCAAGTCTTTCCTTGAATAAATGACAGATGATGTGACTTATCATCTCGGTGACATGTACAGTCATAGTCGACCGTACTGACGACTGTCTGTCATTATAATATATGACATGACTCGACATGACATGACATGGTATGACATGTCTGACAGGTATGGCACGTCTGACACGTCTGACATGTATGACATGTATGACATGTATGACATGTAGGACACATGTGTCATCGGTCATAACCCTGACAGCTGCGGTAGCGTGACTAAATATGGGGGGTCTGACAGGCCTTTCAAGGGTGCCCGAGGGACCCCTTCCACGCGTGTTCGTTGTTGCGACATGGTGTGATATCAGATACGCGGTTGAGTGCTTACTGAATACCGACTTAAACTGAAGAAAGAAGTGTGATAACTTAATAACATAAACCTAAACCCGGAACGGTCACACGGACTACTGTAATCGTACTCGTACCCTAGTCACGATCTCAGTCGGGACTCTCTGACTCAGGGGCCTGCCTGTTAGGGCTGCCTGGCCAGAACTCAACAATACCGCCCAACCACGGACGCTCTTGCAGCGTACCGCTCACTACATCCCAAGCGTCGGCGTTTAGTCAATAATCGTACGGGAAATCGCAGTGTCAATTAGGCGTGCGTGAGACCAAACCTGCTAGATATATCAGATAGATATAACGCTATGTGCTGAACCCGCCTAAATACAAGGCTTCGGATATCAGAACCGCGGTCGGAATTGATAAGATAACAAAGATGGAAATACTTCCGAGATAAAACTCAGGTTTTAGGTTTCGGCCTTCGGGTGACGGCCACCCGGACTACTCTCGGATGAGGCATGTGACACCGTTCAGGGTCGCGGTGCCAAATCCAGCATATCCCGCTACATATGATACGCGCGAAAAGGCTCGGATACGGGCCGTAGGATACTCCTAATTTCACTAAATCTCACGGAGAGACTGACTTACCCCCCCCACTATAAGGTGGGGGGCCTGTCTCTTGTTGTCCCCCTTCGGAGAGGAGTGTCACACGCAGCATCAGTCATCGGTAGCTCGGAACACACAGAAGCATAAAGCTCTCTAAGCCTTTTATGTTATTATCTTAGTATTCCGAAAGCAAGTGTTCACTGACTGCCATTCTGTGATAGATATATATCTGACTATATATATATATATCCCCCACCAGCCAGAGAATCACTCTTCTCATCAGGTTACGGGTCACCACCTCTTTTGGTGGCATTTTCTTTTTGGGGTTGCTAATTTCCGTCTATCTAACGCACTTGCACACAACGGGAGCTCGTAAACATCTTGAGAGCTCAAACTTCCCATATTGTACGAAGGACTTTTTTTTCCATTAAGGAATCGCGGGGTTCTCAGAAACATTCCCCCCCAAATTTCCTGCGGCGGGCATTTTGGCTCGCTTCGCTCGCCACTGTTTTAAAAGCATACAGCAGTGACACTGTTATTCTGGGCGTATGATACGGCATCGGCAATCCCAAATACGCAATTATCATACGTATGATACGTTGCCCCCAAACGCATGGGTGCGGGTGCCACTAAGCCGGCCGGCGCTTGGCGCTTCCACGTAGGACCTTGACGTTCCAGGTTTTTCTCATTTCTCTCGTCTGAGCTTGATTTATAGGGGGTACGTGAACGTACAGGTGGGGAAAAAATAAACCCCCCCCTGAGTATCCATCATCCGCATCATCATCATGTGAAGAGTGAGAGACCCGCGGCAAATAGAGGCGGCGACCAAGAGGGGGTTGGGTACCTCTGGGGGGCTCCGCCCCTGCACTCCTTCATTTTTCTCGATGACCTGAATTACATTATTAACGCCGTGTGAAGTCATACGTTGTCATTTATGCATGAACTGCATGTAATGTGGGGTTACCGCTGGGGCTCCGCCCCCCAGACCCCCTTCATTATTCACTGATGACCTGGGTTAAATATAATTAAAATTTAATTATTACCGCACTGTGAAGTCATACCTTGTCATTCATGGATGACCTTTATATTTATATTTAATTTTATTTATACTGTCGTGTCGTGTCGTGTCGTGTCGTGTCGTGTCGTGTCGTGTCGTGTCGTGTCGTGTGTACAGTGACACACTGAGTCGTGTGTCACAGCTCACTGTGTCGTGTGTCACAGCTCTACTCTGTGTCGTGTACAGCGTACAGTGTACAGCCTACGATTCTGGCTTCATTTTTTCGCACTGTTAAGGGGAATTCGACAATGACACAGTGTTAAGAGCCACTGAATTTTCGGAATCCGTTCACACATTTCTCAGATTTGAAGAATGAAGACGTAAAAAAAACTGAGACAGAAATCGTATACAGCGTACAGTGTCACAGTGTCTGGCTTCATTTTTTCGCACTGTTAAGGGGAATTCGACAATGACACAGTGTTAAGAGCCACTGAATTATATTTCCCGATTTTTCAAAAGAGGGGGATCTTCGATTCCATCTCCGATTTTTTCCCCAATATGATAGAGTCATACATGTGACACTCATAGAGAGGACTGGCTCGCACGAGAAGTCGCAGTCGCAGAGATCAAGAGTCATGCTTCGATCTTCCATAGTAATAATTAAAGCATAAAAGTGCGAAAAAGTCTCCACACGGCGGGACACACACACACACCGACGAGATAAAGTATTGCGGGACATCATTTCCCCTACCTTTCACCTGCTCTTCCACATGATGAAACTAAGCTAGAAGACGCTGCATACACTTGCGCATACTGCATGTTGGGTGTTATTCCGTGCTTACTCTTGCCGTGAGTAAACCGCTCGTTGCTGAATTCCTGGGACAGAACGCTTACGGTTTTCACTCCAAAATGAACACGCGATAGCTTCAGTGGAAACAGGACTTGTACGTTCGAAAAGATCAACATGAAACTAAGTATCACTTGTGTCGAGAAATTCAGCTCAGCGTATTGCACCAGCCGGAGTTTAAAGCACCGAAGCATCGCTGATACGCTGCCTAGATATGGGCGGTTTCGAACACTCGTAGCTCTTCGTAAGCAACAGTTGTCCTTGAAGAGATGGCGAAACACGCATGCTGCTTTCGTTCTGTCCAGTAGTTTCGCTCCGAAGGAAGATCCGAGTGACGGCCCTCAAGATTCTGTGTTATCGTCAGAAGATGATGGTATGCTGCTTGAGAAATCGACATTATCCGAGTTTCACGACTGCTTGTTGTGGGTGGTGCACTCGCATTTTATCCTTGCGCACACCCGTACGACACTCACTTTATATAAGCTTTTGTTTTTTGAGGCGCAGCGAGCCACAACGACTGGAAAACAGTGCGCGCGCTTGCAACTCTTTGATTCGGGAACACTTTAGGATAGGGCGCTGCTACAAAAAAAATATAATCAATACTGGGGTTTAGGCCCACAACAATCAATCTCTTGTTCATTCAAGTCAAGTGATGATTCGGGCCATCCTAAGCCGTGTCAGTTGTGGGCGTTTATGTGTTGGCTCACCTTCCAGAACGCTAGAATGCCGAATGTGCGTGGGACTTGTTTATCATACTTTCCCCTGACCTCATCTTTGTGCTTGCACGGAAGCTTATTTTCTTCTTGTCACTTTTGCTGCTGTGCTTTGAGGTATAGTTTGGCAGTTATTCGCCACATCATGACTCAGCATGCCTGTTGAGCCTCATGTCAATTTCAGTATGAAGCTACGAATGAACAACTGTTTACCCAAAGCTTTCAGCTGTCGGAAATCCTGCTTTCTGCGCAAACATATTTCGAAGGAAAACTGACACACAGACGCCGGAGAATTGAATTACTTGAACTTCTTTGAAGTCGTTGAGTCAAGGCGTTCAGATCTTAAACTCACGTCTGCAAGTTCTATATGCCAACACTTTTGTATAAATCTACCCACTTTACGGTGAAGAAAGTTGATTGCGCCAGCCTTTGATTAGCAGCTTCGGAAGGAATTTTGCTCAGCCTTTGTAGCGTGGACTTGTCTCTTTACACTTCATTTATCGTCTTTGTCCACAACTTTCTCTCTCTCGTCTTGTGGCTTTTATTTGTTCATTTTCGTTTCAACTCCCTTTTGATATCCCGCACAGACTTTACACGGATCGAAAAGTGTTTTGCTGCATAAAGGTGACACACCGGAATTCGTTATTTGCAGCAGGTATCAATTCCGACGACTTGCAGCCAGCGAGGCATGTCACAACGCCCCAACCTGACGGAGCCGCCGTTGTCCCAAGCGATGCGCATACTCCACAAAGCTCCAGCATCCCTCCACTTCTCAAGGTGCTGTGCATCCGGCCCAAATAGCCAAACTCGGTTCGCCATTTCCACTGCCGCTGAAGTGATAGTCCCACGGCTTTTGTTATGTATCGGGGGAAAACGCTACTTCAATCATTCCCGGCGCAAACAAACGACATCCCACTGGAAGCAATTCCGAGACTGTTCGACCAGGTGTTCGAACGTGCTGCCAGCAAGCGAATCCTAATGAATGATTTGTTATAACAACTATGTCAATGGCGTGGCCCCTCTCGAGTAAAGCTTGTACCTTCATCTCCAGGTCACTCAGTGACGCGCCAGACCCTGACCCGGAATCGTTGAATACCCACTGGGCAGTAGGCTCTTCCCTCCAATCACACCTCGCGAGCGCTCCTTTGCTCTGTGAAAGGATGCAGACGATCGTCGGGACGTTCGGTCGTCAGGCTACTCCTTCTGCTGCGCTTTGGAAGCTGGCGCTGCCTGCGATATCGATCGGCTGTCTGCACAGCATTCTCAGCATTATCGATGCGTACTGGATTGGCCATCTGGGAGCCGCCGAGCTCAAGGCGATGGGTGGCACTGCGTTCGCCTGCTGGATGGTTAACCTGCTGTGCGATCTCCCTGCTATCGGCGTCCACTCACTCACGTCACAGGTAAGTGGAAGGTTTCGGCCCTCTGCCCCCCTCTCCTGACAGCCATTTCGGCCGCTGTTAACTTTCGGCCTCAAATGTCTGCCCTGGCGTGCTCAGCTTGCAGAGGCCGCTGCTGAGTTTATAAACGCCACTCACGAACTAGCAACGACGTTGCCGCGCTGCGTGAAAAGAAGATATCCCTTCGTGTTTTGCTCTCGGAGCGTGTTTTCTGAGCTTCAGTGCAGGGAAGGCCTTGCTACGCGTGTGACTGCTCAGTGTATCGCGCCTTTCTCGAGCAGAATTCAAGCATCTCGGCTGCTGCAAGCCCTTGCTTTTGTTGACTCGACAGTGAAGAGCCAGTGGACCTCGGCGAGCAGCAGCTGACACAGTTGCCGGTCTCGCTGCCAGCCGGTGTCTGGCGCCTTGAGAAACCGTGTCGGCTGTGTGTTGCCACTGCAGGAGGAAGGAGCGGGAGATCGCAGCCTCGTGGCGAAAACCCTAATGCAGGTCGAAACCCTCAGACCTGCGCCCCTCACAGAAACCCTCAGACCTGCGCCCCTCACAGAAACGTCCATCCTGCTTCATAATGATCACAGACGGTTACAAACCTATGTGGAAAGGGGCATAGCCTCTTCATCTCCTCCCTGCCCCCTGCGCCCTCCGCTGCTCTGCTGTGGCGCGTCGCCGCAGCGCGCGCCTCTGAGTGCTTGTGCTGTGAGGGGGAGCTCCTTCCCGCACACATATGTGGCACAACTTGTACTGCTGCAGGGGATGTACACGTGGCACGACTTGCATTGCTCTAGGGGATGTACTTGTGCAGAGAGGCGGTCAAAGTTCCTTGCGGATTCCTTTTGCTGTTCACACTTTTCTCCTGCTGTTTGTTCTGCCGTGTTGACTGCCTTCGGCCCCTCCCTTGATGGAGTTGCTCACACCGCCTCTCCACGAGACCCTCAGAAAACTCTTTCTGGGATCCGTTGCGTCACGTGTTCCGGAGGAGCTTCGCAGTCGGCCCGTGTGCTGATTGCGCTGCATGCTTTGCACTGCGCCGGTATAATTGAATCCCCCAGGCTTGAACACATTCACTACGTTGAAAATAGTGACTGACTGGTTGGGTGACGTGGAAGTCAACGGCTGAGTGGAGGAGACGTGTGCGTGTTGGGAGGGTGGTGGGTATGGGCGCGCAGGGGCTGTATGTTGCAACCTGTATTGTGCTATTCCTATGGTGCCTTATCCCGTTTACACACTACTACTTCGACGTCCTCGGCCTCGTTGCCGGCTCCCCTGAGCGCGCCGCCGGCCAGCTCTTCCTCACGCTTACCCTCGTTGCATCTGCACCTCTTGCCTTTAGTGGGGTGATGATGGCAGGTGCGGGAGGCGTTAAATCCCGGTCGTTATTCTCCACGAGTCGAAACATCGAGTAGTGAGAGATGGGGGGTATTCGTGATAGTGCGATGTTAGTGTTGCTTTCAGCACAGAGCTCGGATAAAATAAAGGTGCCGATCACGTGGAATACGTGTTGTTTTCCTCGGAACGTTCCCATGATAGCGTCATATACAGGCTTGATGAAACGCGCAACAATGTTGAGTGTCGTAAACTGTGCATCGTAGCGCCTCATGGGTCTTGAAGAAGATGGTATAAGTTCTCTCGTCCACCTCAAGGAGACGGAGCACAGGAGAGCCTCATCCGCCAAGGGTGGGGTGGCGGGAGCAGCGATGCGCTCGGGAAGTGTAGCCGGAGGAGTGACGGGTGTCAAGGGTGTATGACACTCCGGGCATGTTGGTGCCTAGACCCCCTGTGGCCACTGATGAGCACTTGGCGGGGCTGGGATCCGAATGGTGGGGGTGGTGGCAGGGTTCAAGGGGCTCGGGAAAATGCGCCAGGCGATGTATATAACAGTGGTGACAGTCGCGATGAATGCGTTGCTCGACCCGCTGCTGATCTGGGGCTATGGCCCGATCCCGAAGATGGGGATCGCCGGTGCCGCGTGTGCCACGGCACTATCAACCTCCATCGCCACGATCTTGGCTGGGACAGTCCTCTCGAGCCAGAATGTCCACGTCAAGCTGTGTCCCCCGGCATGGGAGATTTTGAAGCGCATAGCGCAGGTAACTGTCCCTTCCTCACCCCGCCCGTGTCTCCCTGCAGCCCTGCGGTTTGCCTTGTACATTATGACACCTTGGAAACATTCATCTCCTACTCCCCCTCCTTCGTTCCTTGAAGCATGGGTTCACTTGAAGTGCACTATCGAAGCGCCCGCTTCTGACTTCGGTTGCTAATGCACTCAGTCTGCTCCCCCATTTTTTTTTGGATAATGAGACCTGTTTACTTGGAGCGTCCAAGAGATCTCTCCCGCCCCTGCTATTGGTCGGGAGTGCGCTCTCAGCGACGTGCATGTCACAGGCACCTTGGTCTTCCTAGCATCCTTCCTGGATTCACGCTGTTGAGAGTGCGCTCTCAGCGACGTGCATGTCACAGGCACCGTGGTCTTCCTAGCAACCTTCCTGGATTCACGCTGTTGAGAGTGCGCTCCAGCGACGTGCATGTCACAGGCACCGTGGTCTTCCGAGCATCCTTCCTGGATTCACGCTGTTGAGAGTGCGCTCAGCGACGTGCATGTCACAGGCACCGTGGTCTTCCGAGCATCCTTCCTGGATTCACGCTGTTGAGAGTGCGCTCTCAGCGACGTGCATGTCACAGGCACCGTGGTCTTCCTAGCATCCTTCCTGGATTCACGCTGTTGAGAGTGGGCAATCAGACGCCCCCCTTTCGTTCGTTGTCTTTTTCTTACGCTCAGGTTTTCTCGTGACACAGTTTTATGTAGGCCTATCCCCCTCCTGCCATCATCCCGTCCTCCTCTGAAAGCGTGGGCACCTGGATTTATATTGTCCCAGCCACTTCCTCAGCTCTTGCCCCAAGCCTTCCTCCCCTCCTCCCCCACCTTCTCACCTAAGTCTTC
>LGRX02010498.1:0-13530 GCA_001247695.2 Cymbomonas tetramitiformis | reverse complement strand
TCCAGCATGTGCGCGAGAGGTGGAGAGTGCCAGAGGTGCCGTGGATCCGCACCGTCCAGCATGTGCGCGTGAGGTGGAGAGGGCCAGAGGCGCCGTGGATCCGCACCGGGGCAGAGTGCGCGCGCGAGGTGGAGAGGGCCAGAGGTGCCGTGGATTCGCACCGTCCAGCATGTGCGTGAGAGGTGGAGAGGGCCAGAGGTGCCGTGGATCCGCACCGGGGCAGAGTGCGCGCGCGAGGTGGAGAGGGCCAGAGGTGCCGATCCGCACCCTGGCCCAGCATGTGCGCGAGAGGTGGAGAGAGTGCCAGAGGTGCCGTGGATCCCAGACGCCCAGCATGCGCGCGTGCGAGGTGGAGAGGGCCAGAGGTGCCGTGGATCCGCACCGGGGCAGAGTGCGCGCGAGAGGTGGAGAGGGCCAGAGGCGCCGTCGATCCGCACCGGGGCAGAGTGCGCGCGTGAGGTGGAGAGGGCCAGAGTGCCGTGGATCCGCACCGGGGCAGAGTGCGCGCGTGAGGTGGAGAGGGCCAGAGGTGCCGTGGATCCGCACCGGGGCAGAGTGCGCGCGTGAGGTGGAGAGGGCCAGAGGCGCCGTGGTTCCGCACCGGGGTAGACTGCACATGAGCCACAGTTTCCCTTGTCAATGAGTGGTGGCAAAATATGAATCCAATCTTTCGATTCTATTTGATCGACTTTGGCCAGCAGTTTTTCCACAATTGAAACAAATTTTTTTTCGAGACGTTGCTGCTCAACTCTGAATGTGCAACAACCATTCACACTCCTTATAACATTAGTTGACAAGACAGAGGGTCAGAAGAGCCCGGCGGTCTTGGGGTAATTCTGACCCTCTGGGATCTGTGCTTGTCAAGTCTGACATAAGGAACTAAAATGAATTCACTGCTGCAGAGTATTGTTTAATGGGTAATGGACTCTTGTTCGTGTGTGTGTTTGGCGTGTTGCGAGGAGAGGCAGAAGGTGGTGATGTACAACTTTTGTGTTCTCCCTTGAATTTTGTGGGGAGCACTTAGGTGCCCGCATGTTTCCTTTTTGACATGGGGTGTCCATGCTGTGTGGTGTGACTGCATTCATGACATAACCATGGACCAACAGGTCCCATCCATCGACCGGGAGCCACTGGGGGGCATGCCAGCAGGGTCCGCTTACTCCGTTACCCAGAGACCAACAATTGTTGGGCGATGATCGGTCACATCGTTTCATCTTTCCATGCTGCTTTGCATCAGGGTTGGGAACATGTATGAGTTTGTGGTATCTTGTCACGGCCCCGCCCTGCTCCTGATTTGCTTCTCACATCCACTGGGATGATGGTGGGCTGGCTTTTGTTGGCCGATCTCATGCCGTTCAGTGTGTTTGGCGTGTTCTTTGAGCCAGATGTGAGGTACTGACGCGTCGCTGTGAACGGGAACGGCCGCCGGGTGGAAGCGGGTTTTGGGAGGCGGTTGTCCCTGTGGTGCCATTCTGGCAGGCACTGCCTCTTGGAGAGCTCGGTGGATTCGTCTGCCTTTGCTGCAAGCAGAGGCAGAGGGTGGTGAAGTCCGCCTTCTATGGTTTCCCTTGATTTTTGTGGGGAGCACTTAGGTGCCCACATGCTTTTATTTTTTAACATGGGGTGTCCATGCTGTGTGGTGTGACTGCATTCATGGCATAACCATGGACCACCGGGTCCCATCCATCGACCGCGAGCCACTGGGGGCATGCCAGCAGGGTCCGCTTACTCCGTAACCCTGGGACCAGCAATTGTTGGGCGATGATCGGTCACATCGTATCATCTTTCCATGCTGCTTTGCATCTGGGTTGGGAATATGTATTAGTTTGTGGTATCTTGTGACGGCCCCGCCCTGCTCCTGATTTGCTTCTCACATCCACCGGGATGATGGTGGGCTGGCTTTTGTCGGCTGATCTCATGCCATTCAGAGTGTTTGGCGTGGGCATTTTCGGCTGTGATTCGTGTTTGTGATGGGTTCGCTTTGCGCTTGGTTTGGGATGTGTCGAAGCGGATGGTATCTTGCCACGGCCCCGTCCTGTTCCTGAATGCTTCTCACTCCACCGGGATGATGGTGGGCTGGCTTTTGTTGGCGGATCGCATGCCGTTCAGTGTGTTTGGCGTGGCTAGTCACCCTGGCAATAACCCTTTTTGTGGGTATGGAGGTTGATCGCAGGGTATGCCAAGGGTTTGCGGTGGCCACAGCAACTCTGGTTGGGCAGTGGTACGGCGCAGGGAGGAAGCAGGAGGCCCTCAGGGCTGCTGTGCTGGGTGCAAGGACCTGCAGCATAGCCATGCTGGGCTTGAGTGCCGTGCTGTTGCTCGGGGCAGAGAGCTTGGTCGGTATTTTCACTGGAGACCCCACTATCATAGTGGTGCGTGGCTGCCCTCGTGACTGCTGCGTTGCCGGCTGAGCCTGCATTGCCTGTCGCCACAGCAAACATCCAGACCAATTGAATGGGCCTGGGCGCACCCCCGTCGAGAGGGGGTTGTCTTGCAGCGACGTGGGAGATGGTTGCAGCGCGCAAGTGAGAGGCTGAAGAAGATTAATTGGATTTCAATTGAGGGGCGGGGTGACAAGTGCAGGGGGCTGCGGAGTACCTTAAGCTTAACTCGGTGGTGTTCGTGCTGATGGGGATTGAGGCTGTGTATGACGGTGCCTTCACCGGCATTGGGGACACAGTGCCCTCCTTTTACGTCGGGTCCATTTTCAACATATTGCGCCTCCCCCTTGCCGCTGTCCTGGCCTACAAAGCCGGCCTCGGCCTGGCCGGTGTCTGGATTGCCATTGCCATTTCCACTACCTGCAAAGGTTTGTGGCCATGCGCTAGCGCCACTTTCCCTAGCAACCATGGCGGCCTGTACTTTAGGCGGAGTGGCTGGTGCTGGGCTGCCCCTTTCATCTCAATGAAGCGCCACGTGCCTGAGCGATGATGTGTTGTGGTAGCATGAATTTGTTGGAAGTGGCTTTGGAATGTGGGTTCACAGCAGTCAGCACCAGTGCATGGACTCAGCCTGTGATTGGCTGTTTCCTGATGAAGCGTCGAGGGCAGGCTGCACTTTGGCCATAGCCTGAGGCATGGCTATGCGGTTTCTGGTGTGCAACGCACCCCCAGCATTCAGATACCAGTCTGACGTGCTGCAGGGACACTGAAGATGTACATGTTCCACCGCACGCTCGACCACACGAAGCCTCCGGAGCATGTCGTGGAGCTTGATGGTGCTCACTAATGAGCGGGCATCCCATGCATCGTGCCTTCTCATGGGCAACTGCAGATTATTCCACAACGTGCTTATAAGTCGATAGAGCATGCGCTATGCGGATGCACGTGCACCTTGCAACTGGAATCAGCTGCTGTCGCCGTGAAGGCAAGGATCCTGCCTGCATTGAGGAGATTAATCATTTGCGGTGCGGCAGAAGGCCATTTGATTAATGTGCGTGATGGCATAGCTGCTCAACTGAGTGAGTGATCGCAGTTGTTGGTCTTGGATGCCAGCTTTCACAGAGCCTCGTGTAAAGCACTGTGAAGGCAGTCGATATTGGCAAGTGCAGTGTCGGTATCCAGTAAATAGTATGGAGTTCGGTAGTTACATTGCTCAATATTGGACTATAGTTCACTAGTGGATACTATGCAGATGAGCCAAATGCAGTAGGATGATCTGCAGTACAATTCAGATCTGATCCGGCTCTATAATGCCCTTAACACGCTGTAAAATCGAATGCATTTCGACCCTATGCCGGTGGACCTCGGGGGGAGGGGGGTTGACAGTCCACCAAGGATGTTGTATGCTGGTGTGGGTGGGAACTCCTTTAGGTAGGGGGGTTTGGGTAATGAAAATATGAGTCGGGTAAACTCATGTTGGAACAAACAGGATGAAGAGAGCTGGAGATGTCATTACTGTGGGCGTGTGGTTTAGTGGTGCGGTGTTTGAAGTTCGGTATTAGGTCATGAAATTTGGATGGGATGTTGATTAGGCCGTATACGTATACTTGTCCCTGGGGGATCTACATGCGAACGTTCATGCAACAAAAAACCAAAATTGCGAAAGCTGTTATGCGAATTTTAAATAATTTTTAGATTTCGTGATCGTATTAAGTTTACTGTTTGAGATTGTTTTACGATAATGGCGTCAGCCACAGTGGACGAAGAGTTCAGCCACAATTACTGAAATGGCGTAAATGATTGGTTACAAGGGTTGCTACGGCGTCAGACACTACTGACTTGCTTTTGTTCGATGAACACTGCCAAATGAACTGCACTAATTCAATACATCACATACGACCAATGGATAACCAACGAGATCTGCGTGGAAATTCCCCAATATCAGGTTAGCAAACATTTCACTTGTTTCATCTGTAATGTGACATCTGTACAGCAGTACAACACAGTAACGCTCATCACTCTTACTCCCGTGCCTCCGTCTATGTGTATTATGTGCATCGATGGGATCGTGAGGGTTTGTGATCTTGCACCATGTTCGCAGTTGATCGACACGATGATCTGAATTGTGCTGGAATTTGAACAGAGAAATGGCTGCACTGCATAGTTCGGTCAGAGGAACAATGTTCGTTTGTTGGCAATATCACTGGTATTTAGCAGAATTCGAAAAGGTGTGCTCTTCGTAGGACGGTTTTACCCCTTGGTTATGCACATTCCCAACACATTTAATAACAAATATCCCCGAAATTTGGGTATCCTTAATGCTCCTAGCTTTCTAATTTGCGAGACATAACTGAGAGATTCTGTGTAATAGTGTAATAGTGTTAAAAACTGGCATCTATCACATGTTCGTCCACTGGCATTCTCCTGAAACGCCGCTATACTGTGGACACTCTAGAGATAATTCGCGAACTGTGCGAGCTGCAAGCTGCGCGCCACTAAACACACATTGCAAGAGCTGCAGTGCGCAACAAGTTCACCACTTTGTGGAAGAGCTGCACGAGAGGAACCAAGGAAGAAGCCAGCAGCAAACACACTAGCTGGCAGCAGAAATATACGACATGGTCAGCTTAGAAGACGTGGGAGCCAAGAAGAGGAGGGAGTCCTTTGGTTTTGGAAATGAACCGCAGAGAAGAGTTGCAGGGTATTGGGATCCCCATAACAATAGCTTGAGGCAACAGTCGGGTTTGAACCGTGACAACAAGCAATGAAGAGCTCACTTCCCGATTTTCCGACTGGGAGCAAAAAAACCTCAAATCCAGCTTGAGACTAACTTTGATAAAATGCCTCTTCTGACATGGGCAGGAGGACTGCTTCGACATGCCGAGCCATCTCTGCGCTAAATGGGCGTTCAGTTTCTGGTACACCAGTGCAGTAGCCAAGCCCCCTGTATGCAAGATGAGGCGCCAGATTCTGGGGTACGAGCAGTGGCGTCACAGTGAAGAGGAAAGGCGCCCCGGGCAACGCAAGCACTGTATAAATGCTGCGTCCTATATAAATATCTGAAACATCTGAAACCGATGAATCTTGGTCTCAATGAAATATGGGTTTGTCACAGATGCTCTTTCTCTCAAGATTGAAACAGGAGTCGCGCTAGCAGAATCGCAATGGATAGCAGCCCAGCTTCACTCGAGGCTCTTTCTTACTTGAAAGTAGTCCCTCTCGCTGATGACCTTCAGGAGATCGGTGTCGTCTTCCACCAGTTCAAGTGTCTCCCTGGAATTCACTTTCACCTGCTTGAAAGAGGTGTGCAGGTTGACTGCCTCGTCGTAGTTTCTACCACTGAAAACGTTGTCTGCGCACGGCGTTCCCTCGCGCGAACGCTCGGCATCCGCGCGAGGCGGATCACTCGCTGTAGAGTAGGTGTCGCCGTACAACGCAAAGATTTCTGCGCCTCGTGGAATGTCCACAGAACTCACTGAAACTGCAAAGCAGCACACATAATCTCCTCCCCTAATGGCGTTGAACTTTGGGAACACGAATGCTGCGGACAGGGTGGGAACAAGCCGAACAGCGCCGCCGGCCTGCAGCGCTGATGATGTGCCGAGAACCTCAAAGAGCTCGTCAAATTTCGCCTCTGTGTCAATCTTGGCACCGTTGATGCGTAAATGCTTCTTATACTTATCACTTTGCTCCCTGCAGATGATAGGCGGCTCGTTTATGCGCATTGCATTCCCGACTATTGTGGAGAGCGCTCCCCCCTCCAACGACTGCTCTTCCTTTTTCACGTCTTGGAACTGACTTATGAACCGCTGGATCGAACCTTTGAGAGCGGCACAGCTGCTACACGCATCGCCCTCGTCCCTCTCCTTCTTATCAGCCGTGGCGTCAGCATGACGCTGGTACCTCTCGGCTTGCTTCTTCGACTGAATCATAACGTCTGTTAATCTCCTGGTCCGTTGTGGGAGGCCGTGCTTTGTGGTGCCGGATATTGAAGGGGAAAGTCCTCTGATGCGGCTGTGTGTGTCCCTTTTCACGCATTTCACTTTACCGGTGACCACAGCCTGCCCGCCTTCCCCATCCTCTCTCAGCAGATCCGCCAGCTTCCTCACGCGGCCCTTTCTCAACAGCTTCCAGCTCAACTTGCCATCCAGGTTCCCGTTCAGTCTCCCAGCCTTCGTCACAGTTGCACGTGTCGAAGGCGGCGCACGAACTGCCACTGACGCCCCTACAAGCTTCGGCGTGCTTGCAGTTGGATTTCCTGGCAGCCTCCTCTCTTCTGTGTGTTTGGCGCCCACCCCTTCAGTGTGTGCCTTGGATCGCGTCCTCGGCGGCGACTTCTTCTGTGCCACGTCGCCTCTCCTGGGGAAGGAGCCGGATTCCTCCGGGCCGCTCTTGTTCATATCGTGGCCGTTTATTGCCTGAGACTGCGCGGGATGCTCGCTCTTCGGTAGCCTCTCTCGGCACGCCTTGCACATCGGAGAGTAGTTGCACAGCCTCGTGTTCTCGTCCTCGAAGGTGAGGCCGCCATTGGTCGTGAAGGGCCGCAGCACCATATAAACACGCCCCGGAATCTGCACATCGAATGGCTCGGTCTCCTTGCCCATGACCACAACACCTGGGTAATATGCCAAGATTTTGTACCGATGGCTTGGCCCACCCCCGCTGAACAGCCCCTTCTCCAGTGATGATCCGTCGATGGTCGTATACCCAGCGTAGGTGGTGGTCGACGGCCTCGGAGACGGCAGCGGTGCAGTGAGATGCGCATTGGTGATTAGAAATCGCTGTCGCTCGCAGTGAAAGTTGCAGTAAATGTGTTTTCGGGCTCGGTTCTCCCCGATCGCCCCAGATTGTGCGAAGCGGCGGCAGTATTTACTGCAGGAGCATTGGAAAAGGGGCATGTCCTCCAACATTAGCCTGGCGTACTCCTGCCTGTACGTGGAATAGATGCCACTCCACCAATCCGCCACTGGCTTGGACGTGAATCGCTCCGCCAGACTTGAGTTCAGCTTCGCCAGGGGTCGCGCCGTGTCAACGCTCACCCGCATTGCCTTCCGCCACATCTCCGACAGTTTCAGCAGCAGGTCGCCGCACGCTAGGCATATCTCAGGAAAGGGTAGGTACAAAGATCTGTTCGTAATCTCGCAGAGCTGCGCTGGATCTCCCTCGTCGCAAAAAGAACACAAGCGTGAAGAAGATGACGGCATTTGCTCCGCGCAGGGTGATGCTGCAAACGGTGCGTGCTGACTTCTTCTGCAAACCGCCGACCCGCCCACACCGATTTAAACCCCATATCGATTGTACTCGGCCCGTCCTAAGAAGAATTGTACCCACATGCACTGAAGCCTGAGGTGGGGACTGAACGCTCAGAACAACGCTTCGCGATAAAGGTCCGAATGCATCCGTCACTCAAAGCCTGAAAGCTTCCTTCCTTGCAAACTGTTACAACAGCAGCGCCGAATCGTTCCCTTGGGCAACATTTCTAATTCAGCACGTTCATGCTATGTCTCGAAAGTCCGCTATCCACAGACCTATGTCGTTCCTCACTTTGAAACCGAGTTCCAAAATCATACACTGGCCCTAAATACTTCCATACAGCGCTGAGGGTATAATATCAAGCAAGCGGCAATGAGCTTGTGATCTGGGGATACGCCGGCTCCTGCCAATATAGGTCCATAGAGTCTCACCCGTCCACTCGAAACTAACAAGCTGACACTGGCGTGCACGAAAAACTCAGTCGTGTCAGGCGTTGCGTGTTTAAAGACGAACTATATAATGGCCTGAAGACACCCGGCCCTCCTGCATCTTTCAGGAGGCAACCGCATGGCTGCAGAGTGACAATTGGCACGTTTCAAGTGATAGAGCACCCGCAAATCATCAGCCCACGCCCCGCTTCTTCCTTGCTTGTGCGTCGAAGTTTCACCTGCTCAGCCGCTTTGACGTTGAAATAAGTGAACACTGGCGACGAAAGCGGAGAAGAAGCTGCCTGAAGTCACCTCTGGAGTTTTGTTCGCAAGGAACCGGGACATAGTGACTGTGGGCTGGGACGCGTGTGCGGAGCGCTTTTCGTTGACTCTGCGGTCAAGAAGCTGTCGTGATGGTATGAAACCGAAGTTTCCGCATAAAAAATACACCCGCGTTATGTGGTTTGGACTTTTTCACAGTATCTTGCGAAGTCTTCCAGTGCCCGCTCCTGTTTCCCGCCGTTGCACGGGAGTTGGGCAAACGACGTTTACACTTCCAGAATTAGAATGCCCTGAAGTTAGGGGTAAAGAAATAAGGACAGACGAAATATTGTATTGAGGAATCCTTACCGTAGTATTGCGAACTGGATAGAAGCTGCTTCACCGCCCTAACATAACTGGACGCGTCGTTCTTCTCTTAACTCGTGCACGTTTCAGACGCAGCGTTTACGAGTCTACTGCATCCGCAATACTTTCAGATATGCCAGCTATTCGACCTCAATGATTGACTATGGTGATCGCAAAATAATTCGCGATGAAGAAAGCTTTAGTCAACCCAGCCCCCACACTCCTTCCCGAACGCAATATCCGCTGTAATTCTAGTAGAGGTGCCAACGTCAATCATTCCGCAATACTGTACCACTTGTAATTCAAGAGTAACGGAAGAGATGATACCACCCATTTCCCACGTCTGCGTTGGTATAGTGTCGCAAAGTTTAAGGGTTTTGGCGAGATCTCGAAAACTCGGAAAATATGGGCACGAGTTAACGAGTTAAGGGTCACAGGGTAACGTTGTTTTGTTACTAGGCGGATCGATCTCAAAAGGAGATCTCCACTAGGCCATCTGACCGTAGGATCATGTGCGCGACAATACTTCGCTTTTTGCATCCCAACATGCCATGCCATAACGCGAGGGTGGCGTCGCGATAAATGTACGCGACTGCAGTGGCACTGTCATCGTTAGCGTCTGGCGATCGTGAGATCGGAAGTTCGTCTGTGTCGCCCGTTGGGATTCGCGCTTTGCTGCTGCTGCTGATTAAGGGTAGGGTGCACCCAGGTTTCATTTTCGATGTTCTGTAACAAAACAGAATAACTGCCGCGAATAAGAATTTGTCGTTAGGCATATGGTATACTTTGATGCTAATTTGCGTATTCTTATTGGATATATTACCCCCACATATCCTATATCCCTGTGTAGGCCTGCTCAAGGAGCGTCCAACGGTATCGAGAAATTTGGGCCGCGGTGATCGAGACGAAAATTTTGACCGGTCGCATCATGGGTTCATGCATACAACTTGTGCTCGTGTGGCTTGCGAAAGGTGTTGCGGCTGACGACGAAGCCTGCTGTGTTGCCCTGCCTGTTGTATTGTTTTTATGAGTAATAAGAGAAAAGTAAGCGTAGCCGACCTTGATTTTCCCGAGCCTGCAGGTTTAGTTGACCCTGTAGAGCTTCTTCTGGCATACGCGGAACTCTGCCCCATTTCTGACAAGCCTAGTAAGGCAGATGTGCACTCGATAGTGGATGATGTCTCTGGGCGCGAGCTGGCCGGGCATGAGGGGAACTGGACGCGGCGCAACATATTCTACAAACAGATTCCGCACTGGAGGGAAGTGGTGCGTGTGCCCCACTCGCGTGGCCTTCGTTCGTTTGTTCACGAGCGTCTTCGTTCGTTCGTTCGTTTCATGTCTGCAAACATGATGCGTTATCAAACCATTCTTGGTTTGAACTAACTTCACTCGCTTGTGTGAAATGCTTGGTGCGTGGGTGTGCTTTTTTTTTTTTCAGAGAGGAAAGCGAATAATAATAATAATAAAACATTTACGCTAGCAAAGGGGACAAAGTCCTGAGAGTGCGGTATCCCTGCAAAGCATGCTAGTGAAAACACCAGGAGCTACTCCCTCTACTATAGCGCGCCCACAAAGGGGCTCAGCCCACTTTTCAGCAGGGTGACATCTAGAGAAAAAGCTAGGTGCTAAGCAAAAAACTCTAGAAGATGGAGAAGCAGCCATGGCCGGGTGAGTGGAGGGGTGGCTGAATCTGAGCGGTGGGGAGGGAAGTCGAAGAATTAAGGGGGTATTTGGAGACGTTGAGGAAGGGGGTCGTGGTGGGCGGGGAGGGGGGGTGGTGGGGGGGAGGAGGGGGGGAGGGCCCCTCCCCTAGGGGACGGGGAACCATCTTATATTGCAAGACTTTTGAAAATTACTGCAAAAGGGTTTGAAGAAAGTCGTTTGATTGCTGCATAGCTTCTGTTTTTGTCATGGTCTCACTGCTCGAGATGTCAACTGTATGCGGGTCAGTGTTTAAGGTGGTGGTGGTGGTGTTTAACAGAAACACGTCTCGCCTATTTTTGGTGTGTTGCCTACAGATTCTTGAAAGCTTTTTAAGGAGAGGTTTAATCTTGAAATCGAGCTCCCCATCCTTCTTGGGTGGAAAGCGCCGTGCGTGCACTGTGGCCTGGAGTGAACCCAAAAACTGGAGAATACTCTGGGTTTAAAGAAAAGTAACAGACGCGCAGACAGTCCCTGATGCCTTTCACCAAACGTCGTAAGTTCTATGGAGACCGTGGCAACCACATGAATGTTGTGAGGTGGACAACGCCTGCTCCTCCTGTGCTCGGGAATGTTACCGCTGGCGACAGTGCCCCTTTGGCGCCCAGGTCCGGTTCCAAATCATAAGGAGCAGAGGTTTTGTATAATAAATACGTTTCTTTTAACAATTTGAATATTTAAGAATTGGTTAGAAATAAATTATGAACTACTCTTTAGTCTTTACCAGTGCCGACAACGGGTCCAATCCGTCTCCGTCGGAGCCTGAGGCTGCAAAGGATCCCCGGGGACGGGTCAATGCGGAGCCTGCGATTTTTCAAGATCCGACGGGGACGGATCACTACGGATGCTGGGATTTTCCCGGCTCCGCCGGGGACGGATCACGGCGGAGCCTGATTGTTTCCGGCTCCGCCGCGGACGGGCCATGGCGGAGCCTGATTTTTTCCCGGCTCCGCTTGAAACGGGTCCAAACGGATCCCGATGGCCTGTAACGTCTCAGTGACATCCAGACTGCTGAATTGAACAATCTGCCTGGAATGTTCACTTCGACTGCCAGCTCGACCTGTTGAGGACCAGGGTACTTCTTAACTATCTCGCATGCCAGCGAGCTTTGTACACTTCGTGTGGCCCCGCCCGGCCTTGGTGCATTGGCGCCTGGAACGGCAACTGCACGTCGCATTATTCTCTATTATGAATTATCCAAAATTGCGTATGACCTATGTATTTCTATTAGGGGAGAGAGAGACAGTATTGTGCTACTGTCTAAGTTGGGGGTGCGAGAATGAATAAAATGCGATGCCACTGCGCACTGGGCCTGTCGTCTGCTCTCGTCTCGTCTGCGAGCTGTGACTAGTGTAGGCCGCCGGCGATCCGACGGATCACGGAGACGGATCCAGCAAATTGCAGAATTTCACGGAGACGGATTTCAACGGGGCCTCAACAGCTTGCGCCTCCGACGGGTACGGATGCGCTCGGAGCCTGAGATTTTCCAGAATCCGGCGGAGACGGATTGACGCGGAGCCTCGATTCTAAAAGATCCGGCAGAGACGGACTTCAACGGAGCCTGCGATTTTTCAAGATCCGTCGGTGACGGATGGGGCCGGAGCCTGAGCAAATTAGCGATCCGTTCAACGGGTACGGGTCGGACCCGGACCCGTTGTCGGCACTGGTCTTTACGCCACGTAGGCAAATTCGAAATTGGAAAGCTAATCCTTAATTTCTAAAATTTCTGATATTCTTTGGGGGAATGAAAAGCTACCGGATCGCGGAGAAGATGGTTTAGATTTAATGAGAAGTTCAAGGTTTAGTGGACGAAACGCTAAATGCCGCATTTAGCGGCTAAATGCATTTAGCGTTTCATAAATGCATTTAGCGTTTATTCCCTGGAATATTCCGTCGCGTGGCAGATCGACTTGCTTAGGATATGCTCGTCGCGTTGCAGACGCTAAATGCATTATTTTGGCGGCTTAAATGCGTTTATGATTGCGTAAATGCATTTAGGATTTCGTAAACACGTTTTCGGGTGGGGGTGTCATCACGCTGTCAGCAAATGCCGAAGTGGCGAGCCTGAGAGGCCGCGATCTTCGCAGAACGATCCTCTCTACTACGTCGCTCGGACGCACGCATGTGCTTCACGAGAGGCCGCATGGCGGCGTGGGATTGTTGCAACTATCTCGTCGAAGCGCTCACGGGCGAGTGAGCGAACACCCGCCAAGAAAACGGCTTGGGCGGAGTTCGCAGCCGGAACACCAGTAGGTGCCGGCGTAGCCGGCGTGACGGAATTACGGGCAGCAGCGGAGTCGAAAATTGTCGCTAAGGAGCGTCGGCGAGACGTCATACTCGAGGTCAATCTAGGCGCAACCATGGTGTAGAAGACTGTAGAGATGAAGCGAGGGTAAGAGGGGCGAGGTGCGGAAGGAGGGGCGGCCAAGAGTCGAAATGCGGTCGTCGATGATTCAAGGCTCGCTGCGCGCCCCCTGTACCCGTGGCTACTCGTCTTCAAGGCATCTTCTTTTGGGGTAGTTGTGGATTACAGCCGGTGGGTTAGGAGAGGCGTGCGCGTGTCCTTGTGATTCAAGGCTCGAGGCGCGCCCCCGGACCCGTGGCTCCACTTGTAGATATGTATTGGTTTGGTACGTCTTGATAGTAAAACATAACAAGACGTATATTGTTTCGGATCGGTGCGGCGGACCGTGGGCGCATGTAGGATGGGCACACTAAATATATATGGTGCGGTGTGAGGACAGCTCCTCTGACACGCGACCATGAGGGGGTGTGGTGGGTAGGATGTATGTGGTTGTTTCGGGTCGGTGCGGCGGACCGTGGGCGCATGTGGGTAGGGCACACTGAATATATATGGTGCGGTGTGAGGACAACTCCTCAGACACGCGACCGGAAGAAGGGGGTGTGGCCAACACTATGTATGTGGTTGTTTGCGGTTGGTGTGGCACACCACGCGTGGGCACATGTGGGTTGGGCACACTGAATATGTATGGTGCGGTGTGAGGACAGCTCCTCCGACACGCGACCGGAACGAGGGGGTGTGCCCTGTAGGATGTATGCGGTTGTTTCGGGTTGGTGCGGCAGACCGTGGGCGTATGTGGGTTGGGCCCCTTGAAAATGTTTGGTGCGGTGTGAGGACA
>LGRX02010497.1:0-12435 GCA_001247695.2 Cymbomonas tetramitiformis | reverse complement strand
AGACCTGAACTGCCTGCAACTCCAGCTTTATACTTTTCACTATTTTTCACTTTTCACTATTTTTCATTGTTTATGTGTAAACTGAAAGCGCGGTTTGTGGGCGTGTCGGAGATTGTGCAGGTTGCCCGTGAGATTCAAAGCTCCAATTTACGGTACGTTGGTTCCTAGCTCTCTGTTTTCCCGTTTCTCCTTTGCTGTTTGTACGGCTGCTTCACAAGTGGTCCCGACCGTATTTGTGAGCAATGAATGTTCTATACAATCAATACGCCAGCTATCAGCGTACCCGTCGCAGCACCTGCGCCAATGCCACGTGATCAAGCCTCAACGCGCTTCCTCGATGTTGCCGTCTTCGCCAGCTCTCTCCAAATGCTCAAAAACGCCCCACACATGCATGTGGTGACTGATGAAGCATTTTCCAAGATGAAGGGGGACATGGCATTCGGTACACGCATGTGTTGCTTTTGGTACCGACAAATGTTTTTTGCAGATTTTCCCGGTTTTCTTATTCCGACTGAATTTCCCTAGCCTTCTGCACTCATGGCACTCTGCCCTGTTCTCCGCGCGACTTAATTTAGCCCCCATCGCCTTGATAGCCACTGGCGTATGTTCCAGTATTGCATCCGCGTTCATGTGTCGTATCGATCGCCTCATCATCACTTTGGGCTTTCGTCCGCCTTTTGCACGATTCTCAGTTGCCTTCATCGTGCGTTGCTCCAAAGCCAAATCGTTTGCTAGATCCGAACGTAGCCATCGGTTAAAAGGCCTCCGCGGAAGTTTGTACTCAAGCTCCGGCATCTTCACCGCCGCGTACATGTACACGCATACAAAAGCGTACACCCAGGTGTCCAGCAATTTACCGTTGATTCGTTTGTGTATCCGTTTGTATTTCATCGGGCACGAGTATTTCGAATGGGCCTCTTGATCCCAACAGTCCACACTACACATATACTCGTTGTACAGTTTCACCGGCAAAGGACACGGGACGTCAAGCTTCACTCGGGAATACTCCTCCGCCAAGCTCCTGACATCGTGGGGGGACAAAGCATGTAGCCATTCGATTGCGGCGTCGGTGAAGCACTTCGCGCGAAGCAACTTTCGCAATACGTTGGTCGGGAGATGATCGACGGCCATTCGGGCAGCATTCTTTTCTGCGCACAGCCAGTGTCTCTTCAACATTTAAGACCAATGATCACGCAATGGGACATCCTCAACGGTCAAAGAATCATCGCACACGACCACGGTCACCGGGCTCAAATCAATGCAGGGGTATACAAGTAGGGTCACTGCCGGGAAAGAGTTCGATTGATCGGCAGGTCACGTGAAAGTTTTTACCTGCGTCCGTGCGTTGTGGATGTTCTTTGCGCAAGTCTGGCAGCCCAATCATACCCTTGGCCACACCGTTCCGAAATGGCAAGCATTTCCGTTGGGCAACGGTCTCTCCTACCAAGCTGCGTAATCCGTCATGCATATCCTCGTCAATATCACAAGGTGCATCCGGAGTGGCAGTGGCCGCCTGCGTTTGTTGTTTGTCATGCTTGGTTCTCCGTCGTTTCACAGAACTTGCCGTCCAAGGAACACCGAGCGTGGCCATTAGTACCCATTGCGCATCCATCCATTTCCCAATGACTGCCTTGACCTCGTCAAGGCTCATCCTCCACGCGCTGGCTCCTCGCTCTCCCGCCTTCTTAAGCGAAGCTGCCGAAAACAACTGCTTGACGTACAAAGCATTTTTCTTCAAGGTGCCGATGTAGTATAGTGCTTGCCGATACAACCATCGAATAAGGTGGATCGAAGTGAAGAGCCTGTCGCCGATCAATAGTGTACCTCTTCGTAGCACTCCCGCTGTGATCAACTCTTTTACCATTTTAATTGTGGCGCAGCCCATCTCACCATACCCTCTCCACTCTGGAGGAGGCTGGCCTTTCCCAAATCGAGGACCCGCAACACGTTTCCACGGATCCATGCCGGTCAACAAGTGGAAGGTATGCGCGATGTACAAGTTCGGCAGATTCGATCCCAACCTCAAAATAGAGCAGCACACGACCCAAACAATGCCATGCTCGTGAATTTTACCCACCACTCTTCTTCTATACGAAATATGAAACTTAGCCCCCATGACATATTCATCGAAGGCAACAATACCCCCAAGTCGCCACATACGCATCAGTGAATCTCGAAGTGCATCATAAAATCTGCGATTGCGAAGGATCGGGTCAAATCCAGCCATTTCTTTCTTCAGTTTCAGACGTGGATCTTCAGGGTCGATGAATGTCAAAAACGCGCCGATCTGCTTGAATCTGTGGTGAGCCATCGTGCCGGCAATCCCTTCATTTCTTTGATTCCGATCGAGACTCCATGCTGCCTCCAGATTCGTGACCTTCGCTAGTCCTTTGATGATCAATATCGCCACATATGCCTTCATCTCCACGAGGGTGATATGAGGACACGTTTTCGATCCCAACATCCAAACACCAGCGGGCTTTTGTCGTTTCCATTTCTGCGGGAACGATTTCCGATGCAGATCCATGTTCTTATTGCTGTGCTCGACCCACGATTTTAGCATATCACCTCCATCTCCACCCGTTCTTGTTGAAGATTGATCTTGAGCATTTGAATCGGCTGGAGGGATCGGTGCTTCGGCTGGCGGAAACGGTATATTGCCCGGGTCGCACGGATCGTTCGAGTCGGTGTCTCCGATGCTCCACGTAATCACCAGAAAAAATAATTGAGACAAACTCATTCCTTTTCGAATAGGGAGTCTCAGCACGGGCTCTGTCAACAGTCTTGCTGGCATAGGGATATTCTCACCGTTGTGGAGTGCATTGTCTTCGCCCCACAGAGTCTCGTCAACATTGCCATCGACACCGCCGTTGGCAACATCGACTGTTTCATCGGGGTCCTCGTCACTCTCGTCATCGATATATCGCATATGGAACATCTCGCCGTCCGTAAGGGTTTCGTCGCTGTCCGTGAGGGTTTCCTCACTATCGTCACTCGCCGCATAATCCATTTCATTGTCATTATTCGTGGCCATAATAAACGTATCGCTGAAGGAGGAAAATGCCTGTATATCAAATGTAACGTCAGTATCTAAAGTTCAAACAGTTATTGACGTCATATGCTGATCCGATAGTCTATGAACGCAAATTTACAGAATGTGAATCAAAGAATAATGTGGATCGTGATAATTGGAATGTGAATCAGAATGTGAATCAGAGAATGTGGATCATGACCATTGGAATGTGAATCAGAACGTGAATCAGAATCACAATGCCGCACGCGCGGAGGTGCGTCACCCATGCTCGGCCGTCTGCAAGACTGGTAAACGTGGCGCCGAGGCAATCCCTTCGGGGTTCACTTCCCAGCGTTACCACACATGTCTACTTCAGCACGGACTATGGTCTGGGCTACCGTAGCATTACAATTCCGATTATCAAACAAAACATGAGTCGTAACCAGAATGTGAATCAGAGAATGTGGATCATGACCATTGGAATGTGAATCAGAGAATGTGAATCAGAATGTGAATCAGAATCACAATGCCGCACGCGCGGAGGTGCGTCACCCATGCTCGGCCGTCTGCAAGACTGGTAAACGTGGCGCCGAGGCAATCCCTTCGGGGTTCACTTCCCAGCGTTACCACACATGTCTACTTCAGCACGGACTATGGTCTGGGCTACCGTAGCATTACAATTCCGATTATCAAACAAAACATGAGTCGTAACCAGAATGTGAATCAGAGAATGTGGATCATGACCATTGGAATGTGAATCAGAGAATGTGAATCAGAATGTGAATCAGAATCACAATGCCGCACGCGCGGAGGTGCGTCACCCATGCTCGGCCGTCTGCAAGACTGGTAAACGTGGCGCCGAGGCAATCCCTTCGGGGTTCACTTCCCAGCGTTACCACACATGTCTACTTCAGCACGGACTATGGTCTGGGCTACCGTAGCATTACAATTCCGATTATCAAACAAAACATGAGTCGTAACCAGAATGTGAATCAGAGAATGTGGATCATGACCATTGGAATGTGAATCAGAGAATGTGGATCAGAATGTGAATCAGAATGTGAATCAGAATCACAATGCCGCACGCGCGGAGGTGCGTCACCCATGCTCGGCCGTCTGCAAGACTGGTAAACGTGGCGCCGAGGCAATCCCTTCGGGGTTCACTTCCCAGCGTTACCACACATGTCTACTTCAGCACGGACTATGGTCTGGGCTACCGTAGCATTACAATTCCGATTATCAAACAAAACATGAGTCGTAACCAGAATGTGAATCAGAGAATGTGGATCATGACCATTGGAATGTGAATCAGAGAATGTGAATCAGAATGTGAATCAGAATCACAATGCCGCACGCGCGGAGGTGCGTCACCCATGCTCGGCCGTCAGCAAGACTGGTAAACGTGGCGCCGAGGCAATCCCTTCGGGGTTCACTTCCCAGCGTTACCACACATGTCTACTTCAGCACGGACTATGGCCTGGGCTACCGTAGCATTACAATTCCGATTATCAAACAAAATATGAGTCATAACCAGAATGTGAATCAGAGAATGTGGATCATGACCATTGGAATGTGAATCAGAATCACAATCCATGCACGTGTCATATAAAGTCAAAATCGGAATCAGGATAATCAGGGACGAGCGAGGCATCGGATATCGGATACAGATCAGCAACACAATCGGAATACTTATGATAGCATATATATATATATATATCACAAGTACTATATTATATCAATCAGAATGAGAATCACACAGAGATACACTGCGATACACCTTACCAAAATTCATTACATTAGATAAAATGTATACATTACATTAGATCCGATTGTGCATTCTGGGCTGATGGCATGGCAAAGCTTCTATGCTGATGACACAGCTTCTATGCTGATGACACAGCTTCTATGCTGATGACACAGCTTCTATGCTGATGACACAGCTTCTATGCTGATGGCACAGCTTCTATGCTGATGGCACAGCTTCTAGGCTGATGACACAGCTTCTAGGGGTGCAGTTTGAGTCTACTCAAACTGCACCCGGGCATTAAATATTACAGATATACTTACAATTGGTCTTGTCTGCTGTCTTCTGTTGATTCCTACTTCCTACCTATCCTGCCAACCCCCATCCCCCACCCATGCTCCATCAGTGAGCTGGGCCAGGGGCCGTGCATGCCGTGCGAGTGCGCAAGCTCTGGAGCCGTGGCATCTGATTATGCCAGCTCAGGAGCCGTGGCATCTCCCACCCACTGTCCATCATTGGTAGGGTGAGAGGTGAGGGGATGGGTCTGATGGGGGTGAAGGGGGGTATGAGGGGAGGGTGAGAGCCCCAAACCCTAACACGCTCAGCAGTGCCGAATTGATGATGCAAGCTCTGGAGCCGTGGCATCTGATTATGCCAGCTCAGGAGCCGTGGCATCTCCCACCCACTGTCCATCATTGGTAGGGTGAGAGGTGAGGGGATGGGTCTGATGGGGGTGAAGGGGGGTATGAGGGGAGGGTGAGAGCCCCAAACCCTAACACGCTCAGCAGTGCCAAATTGATGATGCAAGCTCTGGAGCCGTGGCATCTGATTGTGCCAGCTCAGGAGCCGTGGCATCTCCCACCCACTGTCCATCATTGGTAGGGTGAGAGGTGAGGGGATGGGTCTGATGGGGGTGAAGGGGGGTATGAAGGGAGGGTGAGAGCCCCGAACCCTAACACGCTCAGCAGCGCCAAATTGATGATGCAAGCTCTGGAGCCGTGGCATCTGATTGTGCCAGCTCAGGAGCCGTGGCATCTGATTGTGGCTGCTTAGGAGGCTGCGGCATATGATTGTGGGTGCCCACATGCCGTGGCATTTGATTGCAAACGCATGAGGGGATGATGGGGGTTGGAGGGGTGATGGGGGATAACAGGGGTGGTACTACTCACTGTGCTTGGTCTTGTCTGCTGTCTTCTGTTGATTCCTACTTCCTACCTATCCTGCCAACCCCCATCCCCCACCCATGCTCCATCAGTGAGCTGGGCCAGGGGCCGTGCATGCCGTGCGAGTGCGCAAGCTCTGGAGCCGTGGCATCTGATTATGCCAGCTCAGGAGCCGTGGCATCTCCCACCCACTGTCCATCATTGGTAGGGTGAGAGGTGAGGGGATGGGTCTGATGGGGGTGAAGGGGGGTATGAGGGGAGGGTGAGAGCCCCAAACCCTAACACGCTCAGCAGTGCCAAATTGATGATGCAAGCTCTGGAGCCGTGGCATCTGATTATGCCAGCTCAGGAGCCGTGGCATCTCCCACCCACTGTCCATCATTGGTAGGGTGAGAGGTGAGGGGATGGGTCTGATGGGGGTGAAGGGGGGTATGAGGGGAGGGTGAGAGCCCCAAACCCTAACACGCTCAGCAGTGCCAAATTGATGATGCAAGCTCTGGAGCCGTGGCATCTGATTGTGCCAGCTCAGGAGCCGTGGCATCTCCCACCCACTGTCCATCATTGGTAGGGTGAGAGGTGAGGGGATGGGTCTGATGGGGGTGATGGGGGGTATGAGGGGAGGGTGAGAGCCCCGAACCCTAACACGCTCAGCAGTGCCGAATTGATGATGCAAGCTCTGGAGCCGTGGCATCTGATTATGCCAGCTCAGGAGCCGTGGCATCTCCCACCCACTGTCCATCATTGGTAGGGTGAGAGGTGAGGGGATGGGTCTGATGGGGGTGAAGGGGGGTATGAGGGGAGGGTGAGAGCCCCAAACCCTAACACGCTCAGCAGTGCCAAATTGATGATGCAAGCTCTGGAGCCGTGGCATCTGATTGTGCCAGCTCAGGAGCCGTGGCATCTCCCACCCACTGTCCATCATTGGTAGGGTGAGAGGTGAGGGGATGGGTCTGATGGGGGTGAAGGGGGGTATGAAGGGAGGGTGAGAGCCCCGAACCCTAACACGCTCAGCAGCGCCAAATTGATGATGCAAGCTCTGGAGCCGTGGCATCTGATTGTGCCAGCTCAGGAGCCGTGGCATCTGATTGTGGCTGCTTAGGAGGCTGCGGCATATGATTGTGGGTGCCCACATGCCGTGGCATTTGATTGCAAACGCATGAGGGGATGATGGGGGTTGGAGGGGTGATGGGGGATAACAGGGGTGGTACTACTCACTGTGCTTGGTCTTGTCTGCTGTCTTCTATTGATTCCTACTTCCTACCTATCCTGCCAACCCCCATCCCCCACCCATGCTCCATCAGTGAGCCGGGCCAGGGGCCGTGCATGCCGTGCGAGTGCGCAAGCTCTGGAGCCGTGGCATCTGATTGTGCCAGCTCAGGAGCCGTGGCATCTCCCACCCACTGTCCATCATTGGTAGGGTGAGAGGTGAGGGGATGGGTCTGATGGGGGTGATGGGGGGTATGAGGGGAGGGTGAGAGCCCCGAACCCTAACACGCTCAGCAGCGCCAAATTGATGATGCAAGCTCTGGAGCCGTGGCATCTGATTGTGCCAGCTCAGGAGCCGTGGCATCTGATTGTGGCTGCTTAGGAGGCTGCGGCATATGATTGTGGGTGCCCACATGCCGTGGCATTTGATTGCAAACGCATGAGGGGATGATGGGGGTTGGAGGGGTGATGGGGGATAACAGGGGTGGTACTACTCACTGTGCTTGGTCTTGTCTGCTGTCTTCTGTTGATTCCTACTTCCTACCTATCCTGCCAACCCCCATCCCCCACCCATGCTCCATCAGTGAGCCGGGCCAGGGGCCGTGCATGCCGTGCGAGTGCGCAAGCTCAGGAGCCGTGGCATCTGATTATGCCAGCTCAGGAGCCGTGGCATCTCCCACCCACTGTCCATCATTGGTAGGGTGAGAGGTGAGGGGATGGGTCTCATGGGGGTGATGGGGGGTATGAAGGGAGGGTGAGAGCCCCGAACCCTAACACGCTCAGCAGCGCCAAACCCTAACACGCTCAGCAGCCCCAAACCCTAACACGCTGGATATGTTATAGATTGAGCCACAGATGGATAAGGTGACAGGATCACAGGCTCGAACCATACATACCTAGTAAGTCTTCGTCGTCATCCTCGTCGCCATCCTCGTCGCCATCCTCGTCGCCATCCTCGTCGCCATCCTCGTCGCCATCCTCGTCGCTATCCTCGTCGCCATCCTCGTCGCCATCCTCGTCGCCATCCTCGCCATCCTCGTGGTCCTCCTCTAGGTCATCTTCAAAATCTTCAAAATCTACAGGCCCCTCAGGGCTCGGAGACCTTTTTCGTTTCGGGGCAGCTTTTCTTCGCCTTCCTTGCGCCCTTCTCCTCTCAGCCTCTGCTATCACCTCTTCCAAATCCCCCTCGTCGATCATCCTGTGCTTCAGGGTCTCGGATTTTGCCTCCGGGTTGAACACCCACGGAGGATGCTGCACCTCCACTGCCTGGGACAATCCTGTCACAATATTCCCGTAAGTTTGGTTATCCCTGGCTTTCTTGTACCAAGGATAACCAATGCTGACTGCTCTCGGAAGAGTCCCGGTACCCCAAAAGTTTTTGTGGGACTCATATGCTGCAGGCGGGATTGTGTAGACAACAGGGATGGACAGTTGCTGACCCGACACTTCATACACTTTGACCCTTGACCTAGTGAGCCAGATGCTATAGGGAAAGTCTTCTTTCGAAAAAGAAGACAATCGCCTCCCTCCCTCAACCTCTTCCATCAACTTTTGGAATGCAAATGCACCTACTACAAAGTCCTCCATCTCATAGGAGGACAACTTCCTAAGTGCACGCTTTACACATCGTGTCAGGAGTTTTGCACGATGTGCTGAGAAATCGGGGTGTGCAATCACAACATCACGAATTGTGACTGCCCTCTCCCGCGCCTGCTTCAGAAGTGTGCAAGTGAAAAACCCCACCTCCTCCGCGGTGTTACCTAAAGCATGCGACACTACAGGGTATGCAAGGCCTAGTTCTATAAGACGAAGGTTCATTGAGAACTCCTCACCATGAGGGTCCCGCACAGTGATTTCAGCCACCCAACGATTGGTGACTGAACCGTCCTGAGGGGAGACATGGACATCCGGGTAAGCTATTTTCACTTTCACAGCATGGTCACTTGCAAGGTCCTTAAGATAGTCTATACAAACATTTCGACCATGGTTCTGACCATGGTCGAGGGCGTCGAGTCCTAACAGCCTAAAGCCCAGCTTATGCGTGACACCCGCAGCGATGACCTTCACTGCGATGTCGTCCGCATCCGTCGGGAACCATGAACTTGTGAAGTTTGACTCGACTACCTCTAAGACCGGAGACAGACTGGCCGTGCTGCACATTACGAACTTGTGCGCCAGCGCCATGGACTGCAGCAACGGGGCGGGGAACTCGGATTCAAATACAGACTCGATCGTAGCTGGGGGGGCCGCGAACAGCTGCAACACCTTCAAATAGAAGGCGTACTTAAGCTGTCGCGTGTGCTTAATTATGAGTGAAGACCCTAAACCAAGGTGCAATAAAACCGGGACCTCGTGCGCACAATCAACAAGAGAGAGGCAGGAGCGTTGGAATGTTTTCACCGGGACCCGGCGTAGCCCGGCGAACAGTTTGTCGGCCTCCTCCGTGTCCAAGGCGCCGCCTTCGATCAGCTGCTGCTTAACCTGTGCCCACCGCTTTACTACAGCCTCCTTACGCTCCTTGAAACCTGGCTTCAGATGCAGCATCCAGTCAGTGATCCTGCCGGGTAGTCCCTTAAAACTCAGTTTCAATGCATCATGCAGCTGTGTGAAAAAAGTCCCTACAATATAAGCATGCTGCAGGGATGAACGCGATGCCCCTTCTGGCGTCAAATAGCTCACAGCAGATTGCAGGGCTTTCATAGGCTTAAATGCAGCCTCGAGATCAGCCTCAGCCGTAGCTATATTTCCGCTGGAGAAGAAACACCCACGAAAGCTACTAAACTGGAGGAACGACACACCCGTTCGACTCCATATTGGGGTCTCATTCGGTTTCGGGAGGTCAGAAAGGGCGGACGTCCCATTGAAGGACGTTTTCCTGGTTTTCTTCTTCCCACTAGCTGTCTGTGCATCGGTCGGGGACTGAGGGTGACCCTGGACAGTTCCTAATCTGGTTTGGGTTCTGGGATGACTGGGTTGCTGCGTACGGTTTGGAGTGAGCTGAGAGCTATTAGTAGCTTCTCCACGAACCGGGGTTGGGCTACGATCCGGGGTTGGGCTATGAACCGGGGTTGGGCTATTATCTGGGCGGTTGTGTTGCCCTGTCGGGCCGTTGTCACCGTTACTCGGACTTTGGTGATTGGGATCCTTAGGAACCTCCTCAAGGACTTCCTCAACCTCCGATCGACTCTGTTGATGGGGTGCTTCAGGCCTGATGGCCGCCGCCATATTCGGACGCTGCACCGGGGTTGGGCTATGAACCGGGGTGGAGCTAATCTCCCTGACGCGCATCTGTGAGAAGCGCGGGGCAGACCCCGGTTGCTGGGATGATGCTTCGACTGTGAATACCCACTGATCATCAAGACTTTCACGCGAAAAGTTGAATGTGTGCAACTCACCGCCGTCGACTGACTGGGCCTGAACCGTGAGGGTGAGGCATGTGGAATCAATGGCATGTGGAAAGACGGCAGGGGAGAGGTTGGGTTGGGAAGTCGAAGTCATCGCAATTTACCTTACGACGCGAAAGAACGATCCAAATTTGAAACCTGCGAAAGAAAAGAATCGCAAGACAAACAGCGCAGAAATAGAATGTGGGCGAGCTGGAAGTGTCTCTGCAGAAGAGCTGCATGAAACTGAAAGCAAGAACCGAACTTGAGAAATAGCCATCATCCCTCAATCGATGACCGCAACCGTTAACCGCGTCACACCTGTCCCGATCTTTCGATGAAATGATGACGATGACGGTGCGGTGCGGTGCGGTGCGGTGCGTGACCGGTGACGATGACGATGACGATGAGCATGAGCATGACGATGACGTGACACAGCAATTTCATGACCTAATCAAATGTGCATTTTCGATGACGCTGATGACTCGGGAAATGAGTAATATCGCGTGTATAAATTATTTTCAATCTGACGGTAAAAAGGAGATTGTCGAATGTCATCACCGTTCGATGAAATTTTATTTGAAACATTCAACATGACGGTGCGGTGCATGACGATGCGGTGCGTTGATTTTTCCTTCGCATCGGTCCCGATATTTCGTGCATGAGATGACGATGCGGTGCGTTGATTTTTCCTTCGCATCGGTCCCGATATTTCGTGCATGAGATGACGATGCGGTGCGTTGATTTTTCGTTTCTGAATTCCGATGCCGATGCCGATCGCGATGGAAGGATGGAACTGAACAACTGATGCGATGCGATGCGATGTATGCGATGGTTCATCTCGAATTCTCGATCGAGACTTGTCATGTCATGTCATGTCATATCATGTCATATCATATCATATCCTATCCTATCATGTCATACAATGTCATGTCATACAATGTCATGTCAAATGTCATGTCATACAATGTCATGTCATGTAATGTCAAATTCTAAATTGAAAATTCTAAATTGGAATACAGCATCAGTGGACAATGCGAATTTCGGATATTGAAATACAGGATCTTAAGCGAGAGCGTTGAGCGACGCGACGCGACGCGGCGGGCGATATTGACATCCGACATGGAGATACCTCAGCCATCCGAATGACTTGAATTCAGAATTGGCGATTTATGAATTGCGAATTGTGAATAATGAAATACAGTGAGCGACAGCATCAGCATCGGCATTGAAGCGGCTGCGGCTTTCTGCTTTGAAGCGTGCCACGTCGGAGAAGCGACTACAGTGACACAGCACAGTTGACATGACAGTAGCGCAAGTTGGAATGACGCAGACGACCCGTTCCGGTATAAATAATAATAAATATCTTTTTCAAGTTTAGTTTCCACTTTCCAGTGAAATAATCGCAAACCCATTGGTTCGTTTATTAAAAAAAATCACACAAATATTTTTTGCACGTCACCATTGGTCCAATAAAACTAATCAAATATTTCATTGTTATTTGTTATATTATTTCATTGTGGTGCCGGCATCACGTGGCCCAAAAGTATTTTGCCAAATTCAATTTTAGGATTAGGATTGACTTTGGCATCAGATCGAGATGGATGGAAACGGACATCTCACACAGCAGTGTTGTCCGTCCCCCCGCTGATGACAGTCGCACGGTACAGTATGATATGACATCTCGACGATCGGTCGCATGATTTCGCATGTCGATGTCATGTGCTCCCGAACAGACGAGTCGCGGACAGGCATACCCACCTACCCGGGGTAGGCAGACGGTGCGGTGCGGTGCGGTGCGGTGCACGGTCATTGGTATGTCATGTTTTCGCCCAGTCATATGACGGGCGCGGCGCGCGCGGCGCGGCCTCGCTGTCCGGATCAAGGGGGGCACTGCGGTGGGCCATAGCGTTCGGGCCATCGCGT
>LGRX02010496.1:0-35947 GCA_001247695.2 Cymbomonas tetramitiformis | reverse complement strand
ACTGGGCTTCCCGGGGAGCCTACCGTTAGATTGGGACTGAGCAGCGCGTTGCCGTCATCTGCATACTGGGCTTCCCGGGGAGCCTATCCTTAGATTGATCGGTGCCTTATTCTCGACGGCCTGCCTGGATCCGGGGTTCACTACGCGACGCTTCACAGAGCTGTCCGCACGTAACCCCGCGCCCGAATGTAGAAATGCAGCATGCCAGAGGCTGGTGGACACGCGTTTTCCGCTGAGTGCACGGTGCGAGGCGCGAGGCAGTGGAGGTCGGAGAGCAGGCGCATGGTGCGCTCGGCGGCGCCTAAGGGTGGAGTGGGGAGGTGGTGGCGGCCGGGAGCGTGCGCAGCGGCGCTGGAGTTTGTGTCCGGGGAGGAGGTGGGCACCACGCCCGTTATGCTGTGCACCTTCGGGTCGCCGCGAGTCGGCAATGAGGCCTTCTCCCAAACGTTCCCCACCGTCATCCCCAACGCCGTGCGAGTGGTGAGTCAGTCGGACCTGCAGCCTGCCCATACATGCAAATCAGCCGGCAGCAGGATGCGAGATGCCACGTGGGCCATTGGATGTTTGAATGCGTCACAGGCAGGATGCGCCACAGGCAGGATGCGTCACAGGCAGGATGCGTCACAGGCAGGATGTACCACAGGCAGGATGCGTCACAGGCAGGATGCGGCTTGTGTGCGGTTTCTGCCTGCTCCTAGTTATTTGCGGCCGCGATTTTGGCCCGTAGGCAGCCTGCTGCCGTGATGCGTCTGCCTTGCCATATCTGCATGCATTGGCCGCAGCCTTGTGCAATGCTCTTCGCCTAGAGCATCCTCCCCGCATATTGCAGGTCGCAGCGAAGCCACAGGCTTCGGAGGCGAGTGTGGAGGGCCTCTGCGGTGACCTGGTGACGTGGAATGCGGTGCAGGTGAACAAAGGTGACGTGGTGCCTACAGTCCCGAGAGGCGGTTTCAAGCATGTGGGCGTCCCGCTCATCCTGCAGGAAGACGGCGGGTATCAGATTCTGCAGAAGGGCGGTTGGGCATCGGTGATGAATCGATACAGGTCGCCCCGCTGCCACCCAGCATGCCACCACGTTGGATGGAACGCAACCTTCTGCCTCCCAGCACCCTCCCGGCACCCTCACGGCCGCCTTATTCGCATTACGCTCACCCATTTCATGCCTCCTAGCACACCCCTCTTTTACGCGAGGTAGCTGCATCCAGGTGGCATCGCGGGCCAGCAGTGCGAGGTAGCTGCATCCAGGTGGCATCGCGTGCCAGCAGTGCGAGATAGCTGCATCCAGGTGGCATCGCGTGCCAGCAGTGCGAGGTAGCTGCATCCAGGTGGCATCGCGTGCCAGCAGTGCGAGGTAGCTGCATCCAGGTGGCATCGCGTGCCAGCAGTGCGAGGTAGCTGCATCAAGGTGGCATCGCGTGCCAGCAGTGCGAGGTAGCTGCATCCAGGTGGCATCGCGTGCTCCCGGTGTGCTTCTGATGCTCAGCGGATTCAAGCTTGGTCCAACCTGCATCTGTCGCTGTTGCAAATGCAGTTTCTTCAAGTGGTAAAACCCTGAATCTGGAATGCATGAGCTCAGGATATGGGTAGTGGGTGCTGCAGGCCGGGCAAGTTTTTCCAAGTTCATAGACTCAGTGCATACGCGCGAGCGCTTGCACGTTGTGAGGAGTGGCTCCAGCATGCTTGTTCGGCAATCGTGGACGACGATCCGGAATCAGGCGGCGTGTGTAAGGAAACTATGGTCCACATTCTGCGTGAGGCACGTAATGAATCGCGGAAGCTGGACCAGAAAGTTATATCCATAGCTGAGAGTATCGACAGGCACTGTGGCGTGCCAAGGAAGAAACCTCTGAGAGCTCAAGCCTACGACCTCTACAGGGCTACATTTTGAAGACAGCGAAGCAGCATGGTACTCCTTAATAGATATATTTCAATATTGAGCAACGTATACTGCATAACACGGAGTCTTTCTTGTTGGATGTAAGGATTCCTCTTGATGACGATGACATCATCAGGATTGAAATGTACATCTGCATGCGGGACGCAATGCGCGGGTTCACCCCAGGAAGCATGCTTCCAATGTTCACGCGTTCCACCGATGTGCCTAAGATGCATGCACACGAGTACCCATGAATCAGGCGCCCCAGCAGATACGAAGGCCTGCTGATGGGACGATCTGCCCCGTAAAACATGGATACCATCGGCGCATCGCTCTTATCATATCACATTTGATAGCTGGATTAATGCTAGCATGTTGTCGACAAGCACCTTCCGGCGGACCAACGTGGCCGTATCATGTTCAGCAAGGTAAAGTGATGGCACAAGAATGGCTAATTACATTTAATTGCCATAATTCCCATTATTTATAGGTAGTCAGCAAGATGCCATCCCCCAAAGGCAACCTAATTCAGCCTATAAAGTATACAATTTACTCGTCCTTCAACAGATCGTAAATGGTGCAAGCGCAAGTTTTGAGGTCTAGATACGCACGATTTTTGCTATTCGCTACTTGCGTTTGAGGTGCCAAAACATCGTCGCACGTATGGCTGAGATATTAATCAAAGATGTTGCGCATGCAACCTCCGGGTATTCGCTCTGCAAAAAAAATATCGAGATCCCGAATAAAGTAACACAATTTCCTTTGCCCGCCTTCGGTCGCCCGCTCGCATGAAATCGAGGGTTTGGGGACGGACGAGAGCAGGGAAGGCTTGACGGATCTCGCCGTTGCGCTGCACAGTACAGGATGCTGGCATGGACACACTTATACAGGCATACGTACCTTGCCGCGAGCCTCAAATAGCTCAATGCATGATTTCTGCCCGATAGTGCTTCTCTAGCCATAACCGTGCTTAACCGTGCAGGTTTATTAAATGTTTAAACGGCAAAGCCCAAACACCTGTAAACCTAAGGAACTTCGTGTTTACGTGGACCCAGCCCCCCGACCCACCAAGGGCGAAGCGTGTAAACCCAATGTGGGTTAGGTGTACCGCTGCGAGCACGGCACGACAAGCATGCTGCTAACTTTCGTAACTTAAACCTACGACCCCGGAAATTGACACAATGTGGCATAGAGCACTTTATTTGTCGGCCTAAAGTCGGCATAAAGGACGATATATGTGTAAAGTGATGCCGATTCGTACACATGTTTGGACACCTGAAGAGTGACATACAAATAAGGACGTTGATGATGCGGGTTATAGTGTGTCACGTATATATAAGCATCATGCGGATGGTAGATAAATCGGTACTTCAGACAAGACAAAGTCAGACCGAATGACGATTGTGTATCGATAACTTGGTATACATGTATCGACATCGATTTTTGAATGGAAAATTAATAAGTTTTGTAGACATTATCATATAATCTGTGGTTTAAATAGGGTCCGGATATAATAGGCTCCGCCTGCTGTTAGCTAGGACCGCCCACACTCTGTCACAATTCCGGACGTGTCGGATGATCGGCACTAGCCACGTAGATGACTGTACCCGTACACTCTAGTATCCAGTACGGAGCCGTCGCAAAAAGCTCGAGTGTCACAAAGTGGTCACATGCATAATGCAACATTTGCAACTTTTTGGAGTTGTGTGACCTTTTAAGGTCAATTGTAAGACTCGGAGTGAAAAAAAAAATCCAAAAAAATATTTTCCGGCTCGCCTGCGGCCAAAATCGATGGTTTTTGGCTTGAAAAGGCCATTTTGAGTGCGCGGGTGCTAGAGGATTTCCCGTCGGTGTCCGAATCGCGTGTTTGAACTTCGTGGGACCTTCCAAGGACCATCACGGGTTACTTAGTGGAAGAAATGATGAGAAATTTTTGTTTGGGGTGCTCGCCGGGGGCCAAAATGGCCGTTTCTGGGGCCTGAGCAGGCCATTTTGCGTGCGCGGGGCTATAGGATTTCAGTTAGGTATCCCAATCGCGCGTTTGAAGTTCGTGGGACCTTTCAAGGACCATCACGAACTACTTAGTGGAAGAAATGATGAGAAATTTTAATTTGGGTGCTCGCCGGGGGCCAAAATGGCCGTTTCTGGGGCCTGGGCAGGCCATTTTTCGTGCGCGGGGCTATAGGATTTCAGTTAGGTATCCGAATCGCGCGTTTGAACTTTGTGGGACTTTTCAAGGACCATCACGAACTACTTAGTGGAAGAAATGATGAGAAATTTTAATTTGGGTGCTCGCCAGGGGGCCAAAATGGCCGTTTCTGGGGCCTGCGCAGGCCATTTTGCGTGCGCGGGGGCTAGAGGATTTCAGTTAGGTATCCGAATCGCGCGTTTGAACTTTGTGGGACCTTTCAAGGACCATCACGAACTACTTAGTGGAAGAAATGATGAGAAATTTTAATTTGGTTGCTCGCCGGGGGCCAAAATGGCTGTTTCTGGGGCCTGAGCAGGCCATTTTCAGGGTTTTAGGGTTTGTGCTACATGTAGGTCAAGGATAACATCGAATTTGCAAGCAACCCATGTCCGTTGCATTCCTATGGGGTTTCGCATTATGATTGCAAGCATATTGGACCATTATAACCCATCAAAGATTAAGTTACACAAGTGCAGCTAGGATACGTTGATGCTCCGCCTCCGGTACTATCAAGTAGTCTTGCCCGCCTACTTTGCGCTTCCTCAGAGCCACTTCCACACACACTATATGATGTGAGTACGTCAAACATTTTCTGCTATTGTCTACAAAGTACTCCGTGCATGTGCTTTCATCCCTCCATTCCAAAAATCTGCCTTCCACAACGAACTCGCCAGGGGTAGCATGCACTCCTGCCCCTGCACTCCCCCCCACACCCGGTGTGTAGTAGTCGTCCTTGATGCCGTCCGCGTCTAGCACTTGATGCACTCCACCTAGCGCCTTCACCAAATAATATTGGTGGTTCTCATCTCCCCCCGATGAGCGTGCAAAGATGCTTCCTCGTGAAACCTCCACTTGCGCCACGTCGTGCGCCTGCTCCGCTGCACACATCCTCGTTCGCCGCTCTTCCCCTACCGCCTCCGCCACCATCGTGAAAGGCACCCATTCATCTACACATGACTCTTATAATGGCACCCTTCACTATCCGGTTGCGGGTGCTCACATTGTGCGTAGCAATAATCGCAATAACATGGACGATCACGCTTCAACCCAACTATTAGGCCAACTCCCGCCCGCACCGAGTGCAACGCCAAAGTGCCATCCACCGTCTTGAAGCCCTGGCCCGACTCGTCGACATCGCCATCCTCCACCAAAAAGAAGAACCGCTGCCCAAATGCCGAGCGCCGGTTGGATCCTTGGTCCTTCGCAAACCGCAATCTCTCCAGGCAGAATTCATACAAATCCCGTGCATTCAATATCTTTCCATACCACTTATCCGTTGTTGCCATTACCGCCAAACTAGCCTCATGCTTCACCGCAACTCCCATTGCATCTTGCTCGCCTCGTGCGTGGGATGTCTCAAAAAAGTTTCGTTGGCACGGTATGCCAAGCCCTCGTACCCATTCCATCGGGCGCCCGCTCTCCACCACATCCGCAAAGGCCGTGCCGCATTTGTTCTGCGCCGCACTCCCATCCGCCCACTCGTGAATGATTTTTGGGAGGGGCAAACCTCTTTTCTGAAAGTACTCCTTGACGATGAGTTTACGCATGTGCTGGATGGCACGGTGGCTATGGGGCATGTCGTTGCCCATAAAGTACAGGTAATCCTTCACAATGATGGGATTCTCCTCCGTGGACTCCACCCCGTCCACCTCCTTTACCGCATGCCGCCATAGCACGCAGCATAGTAGCGAGGCCTGCTTCACAATCCAATGCAAGGATTGGATTGCCCGTGGAATGTTCAATGCATGGTTCTCGCTGAAGTCGAAAAGAAGGAGGCAATGGCCCAAGGGCAAATTCTACTTGCACTTGTTGAACATGTTCATCGTGTGTTGGGCCATAAAGCAATGGTATGGATATGGCTTTAAAAATGGACAGGTTTGCCCACTCACCCCGGCTAGTTCTTTCACCGCCCAGTCCCCATCTGCATCCTTCCGCACGAACTTGCCCGCGCACGAACACTTCTTGGACTCCCCCGGTACATGCCCCAGCACACACCCTTGTAACTTGGACACGAGCTCCCCTACCGGAGTCTTCTTCTGCACAAACTGTACTCGGTGTTTGTTCTTCCCGTCGTCGTCGGTTCCCACCACCGCGCTCTCGTAGGTACCCCACTCAACCTGCTGGCCGGCCTTTCCTATCTCCGCCTCGCACAGCTTCAGGTTTCGCAACCCCCGCAATCCTCGCACGACCCATCCAAGCAAGGCATAGCGTGAAACTCCGCAGGCTCTCCGTCTGCCCCCGTTGGCTTCGGGCACAACAACGACGCTACAAACTTTGACGTCGACGAGCCAACCTCGCACCGCCCGCAGACCTTGTCCGGGAACGCCTCTGTCGGCTTTCGATTGGATAGAACTGCCCTCTGCCCCCCTAGCAGAGGGCAGCACGTCCTATCCTCGCACTCGCACTTAGAGTGCAATACCTCGTGCGCACGGTTGTATGCTGTCAATGCCAACCGGAAGTCCTCGTGATATCTGCCGCAGCAGGATATCGTGTCCCTCCGGGTAAGCCTGCGCACTTCCTTCGGCTTCTTCTGCTCGAAAGTCCTCAAGCCCACCTTCACATCAGGTTCCTTCTTCTTGAACCTTCTGAACACCTCCAGCTGCGTCATTTCCAGCCATTGCTTTGAGGCCTTTTCAACTCTCCCGTCTTCACGTCGAACCTGTATGACATCCCTTTTGCAGGTGGACACCCGCGTTATCCCTGGGCTGAGCCAGAAGTCCCTTATTTTCTGCAACACTTCGGCGTTCAGGGCGTCCTTTGCCTTCTTCTTCACTTCAGTCACCAAGCCCTTCAGCAGCCCGCTTCCTCGCCTTGCTGCCAGCTCAAGGCCGATACCAGCTTGCAAGTTCCGGTGCCCTAACTGCCCTGTGGTTACCACACCGACTTTTATGCCTAAAACTCCGGCGACCTCTTGCACTGTTTCTGACGCCCCTCCCCCAAACGCCATCGCTGCTCCTGCCAGTTGAATGTCGCGGTCTACTTTGCAGCGGCTGCTTGCGAGGGAGGCGAAGGCCGCACGTAAGCTGCTCACTATGCCCATACCCACGCGATCCTCTGGTGCACGCATGCCACCACGCACCGCAGTTTGAATGCCGCTGTCCAACGTTTGCACATAGTTCGCGAGCGCTCCTGGTATCAAATCGTCACGCGCGTTCTGAAATACCCCCTGCAGCTTCTTGTTCCGGTGACTTTTGCTTCCCCGCGGGATACCGATAGCAGCGGTAGCGCCCGATCCCCGCTCTTCAGGGACCCGATCAGGGATATCCACTCGCAAACGCTTCCTCGCGCGAGAGTCCGCCTGACGTCGCCTTGCTGCAGCGCGCCGTTTCGCAACAGTGGATACTGGCGTCGTCCCAACTGCAGGCGACGCTATACGCGATTCCACAGCGGGCGGTCTAGGGGATGCCACAGCGGGCGCCACAGCGGGCGCCACAGCGGGCGCCACAGCGGGCGCCACAGGGTGCGCCACAGCCGCCACAGGGGGCGCCACATCCAACCAGTACTTAGCGAAGGCTGTGATGCGTGAAGCAAGTTCCACGCCACGCTCTACATCTGCTGCATCCACCGGGTACACCTCAGGGAAATCATGCGCCTCATTGCCAAGGCTTCGCAACAACGGCAGTAAGTCAACTAACACTCGAAGAGAAGACATTGTCCCGCTAGCTGTTGGGTGTGGCAAAAGCCACAGGTGGGAACCTATGCAATTAGTTCCCCCCTTAAAGTCTAAATCAGTTCCATACTGCAGTAGTAGGGCGGTCCGCTGCTGTACTCTCTCTGACTTTGTTTTTAAAAAAGCAGTTCCCAATTCACCCCCCTATAATCGTCAAGGCCCTCTGCTTCCATCAAGACATCCCAAGCGCAAGGTAGACAAGCGAGCGCGTACTGGTAGTCGGTAATATCGTAAAAATAGCAATCAGGTCCAAACCATACGTGCACTCTTGCTCTCCTATTGCAATAGTCGCACTTCATGATACTTGAGAGTTTAAGTCTTTCGACTTTGCACTTTCGCGTCCGGTCTTATGCCCGTTCAGGTCTAGTTCACGCATACACGCATCACCGGCCGCGAGATCTAAGCTCCGATGTGACTGGACTGATCTCGCGGCCGGTGAAACTTTTCTTCATACACATCAGATTATGGTATAATTGCGCAGAAGATGTCACCGGCCGCGAGATCTAAGCTCCGATGTGACTGGACCGATCTCGCGGCCGGTGAAATCTTTCTTTGTACACATCAGATTATGGTATAATGGCGCAGAAGATGTCACCGGCCGCGAGATCAAAGTCTCCCTGTGACTGGCCTGATCTCGCGGCCGGTGAAGCGCATGCGCATTTTCAAAGCTTTGCAAGTTAGCGGTTTGGCGAAAGTGCTCACAAGTTTCTCAGTTGTTTAGTAACACCTAGTTACTAAAATCTTCTATATACTTATACTCTCAATACTTATCGAGAAAAAAATGGCCAGTCGTGGAAGTAAAGCGCTTTCAATGGCCTCCGGCGCGGAAGCGCAACCCAAGCGGAGCAGGCAATCTCTGTTCCCCCCTCGCCTAGGATGCGTGGTGCCCGATTGCCCGCACATTGGAAAGGCACCACTGGTCGAAGTGCAGGCGACGAAGTGCACTCTATGCCAGGGCTTTTTTCACAGGGGTTGCGGCACGGAATCTCCGCAGTGCAAAGGGGAATGCAAGCGCTGCGGGGACATTGCCCGCGAGCACTGCCTGTTTTGCGGGAAGGGTGCAGCGCAGGGCGCTCCTGTGGGCCACGCCTGCGGAATTTGTAAACGCGGCGGGTTTCACGGCCGTTGCGCGGTTGGCATCGGGGTGGAGATGGACGATATGGCTTCTTGCCATCGGTCCAACTGTAAATGCCCGTTTCAAGGGCTGTACAAAACTCAACCTGCGTTTTTTGACAAGCAGCCCTCCGGCTCATTGGCCTTGCCAGCACAGGAGGCAGCAGGGGAGGCGATCGCGGGAGGGGATGCTGCACAGCAGGCGGCAGCAGGGGAGGCGATCGTGGCAGCAGGAGGGGAGGCAGCGGAGGCAGGAGCGGTCCCCATGCCTATGCTTTTCATGACGATAGGAGAAGGGGAGGCGTCAGAGGAGGAAGCACAGGAGGCAGCAGAGCAGGCAGCAGGGGAGGCGAATGCGGCAGCAGGAGGGGAGGCTGCACAAAAGCCAGCACAGCAGGCAGCAGGGGAGGCGCATGCGGCAGCAGGAGGGGAGGCTGCACAGGTGCCAGCACCTGTGCAGGCAGCAGGGGAGGCGCATGCGGCAGCAGGAGGGGAGGCTGCACAGAAGCCAGCACAGCAGGCAGCAGGGGAGGCGATCGCGGCAGCAGGAGGGGAGGCTGCACAGGAGCCAGCACCTGTGCAGGCAGCAGGGGAGGCGAATGCGGCAGCAGGAGGGGAGGCTGCACAGAAGCCATCACAGCAGGCAGCAGGGGAGGCGCATGCGGCAGCAGGAGGGGAGGCTGCACAGGTGCCAGCAGGGGAGGCGATGAAGGCAGGACCTGCAGAGGAGCCTGGGGAGGAGGATCCTGCTTCGAGGGTACAGCCTTCCCTGCTGTACCCTCCTGATTGGCAAGCGCAGCTGGAAAGAGCCGGCTATTTCGTCGCTTATATGCAAGATGAAGCGGACCTGGACAGCCTGGACAGCCTGCACAAGGAGTTTCACAAAGGGTACCAGACAAACAAAGTGATGCAGAACTTCATGAAGTGCTACGAGAAAGGGGTGAAGGTTCACTCGACACCGGACGATCACCGGCTCATTGTCGACGTGGAGGAGAAGACAGGGTTGATGAATCGGTTGGAGGCGTTGGGGGGGGATGTGCTGGGAAAGCTGGGGGAGGTGGATAGCAGGGACCTAGAAATGCGCTCTGGAATTATGGCACGGACATGCCTTATGACGCACGGCGGAGCGGAGCGGCAAGGGAGGCACTACGACGAGGGGGAGTACGGAGTGCTCACGGTGTACACGGAGGAGTATCAGTTTGTGGTGTACCCTGGGTCGCACAAGGTGAAGGTGGGGGGATCCCATGATGGCAGGAGTCGTTTGGTGCTGTTCCGAGTGAGCAGCCTCACGGCTAAAGGCGAGAAAAGGGTGCAAATTATGATCGCGGAGGAGGCAAGGAAGGAGGCTCCTGATCTTCTGCTGGAAGCCTGCAAGTGCTTTCAGGAGGCGCACAAGGCGGGCACTTTTGAGCAGGTCGCCAGCTTCAATCACCACTGGAAGAAAGAAGAAGACTTTCTGGTTGGTGAGCTGAAGCCGGTGTATGGGGGGCCAGCGGATGCTGTCCCGAAAACGGGTGCAGCGGCGGAGGCCAAGAAGGCGACCAGAAAGCGGGAGGAGGTGGCGAGGCAGCAGGCGGCGGCGAAGGAGGCAGCCACAAAGAAGGCTGCAGCGGACAAGAAAGCAGCAGCGGAGGCAGCCAAGGTTGCAGCGAAGAAGGCAGAGCAGGCGAAGGCAAAGGCAGCAGCTGCGGCTGCTCAGAAGGCAACAGCAGCTGCTGCTGAGAAGGCAGCGAAGGAGGCAGCAGCTGCTGCTGCTGCTCAGAAGGCAGGGAAGAAGGCCAAGGCAGGGAAGGTGGCAGGGACGAAGAGGAGTGCGGATGGGGCAGTAGCACCTACCACGAGAACCAGATCCAAGAGGCAGGTTGGTCCCCGTGCGGTTCAGGTGGGGTCGCAAGAGACCTTGCCAACACCCATTGCTACTAACAGGACGGAGGAGGCAGGGTGGGAGGAGGATATGTTTTCTCCGTTGGAGCCCCTGCATCTGTGGCAAGGCACGCCATCGGAGGAAACCAGGTCGGTGGACGGGGTGAGCGTCGGCAGGGAGGAGGGGGCGGCAGGCCTGATGGAACTGGTGTCACAGGCGGGAACTGGTCAGCCGGCTAGGGGGGAGGTGGCACCGGCGGCGAGTCAGCGGTTGCAGCAGGAGGTTGCAGACTTGAAGGCTCAGTTGGAGATTGCCGAACTGAAGCGGAAGCTGCAAGCGGTGACGCAAGCAACCCCGCCACCACCTGCCTCCCCAACAACGACAAACACGCCACCGGTGTCCATGGCCCCCGCCGAATCTGTGGCGATGGATGTGCAGGCGTCTGCCGTGGCTGGTGGGGGTGGTGGTGTTGGGATGCAGGCGTCAAGCCACCAGATACCTCTGCGGGCACAGGAAGAGATTGCGAACAGCTCGCAGGTGTTGTACACGCCGTCTCAACCGTTGCAACTGACGGCACAGATAGCACCCCAGTTTACCAACCAGCCCTTCATGCCATGGGGGTTACAGCCCCAACCGCAAGTGTCCCAGCCAACCATCACAATGCCATGGCAGGAAGCCCAAATGTTGCGGGCTGCCATGGGGGGCAGCCAAGGAACTGCCCAGCTGAACATGTCCTTTGCTTATTTTTGCAATGGTTTCATGCCACCATTTGGGCGGCCTAGGTAGATAAGGCAGAGGCGCTTGTGCTGTATTTATTATATCTTTGATATAGAATATCATGAAGGGACAGATTTTCCCCCCATAATAAGGTGGGGGGCTGTCTCTTAATAATAATAATGGTACATTGTGGATGCAATTGTAATGGGAAATCCCATATGTATGCAACAAACAAGTGTGGGTTGTACATGCATGTGCTATCATTAATTCTTTATGCCATTGTGACCGAGGCACGCAAAATGGCCTGCGTAGGTCCCAGAAACAACCATTTGGGCCCCCGGCGAGCACCCAAATTAAAATTTCTCATCGTTTCTTCCACTAAGTAGTTCGTGATGGTCCTTGAAAGGTCCCACAAAGTTCAAACGCGCGATTCGGATACCTAACTGAAATCCTATAGCCCCGCGCACGCAAAACGGCCTGCTCAGGCCCCAAAAAACAGCCATTTTGGCCCCCGGCGTGCACCCAAATTAAAATTTCTCATCATTTCTTCCACTAAGTAGTTCGTGATGGTCCTTGAAAGGTCCCACGAACTTCAAACGCGTGATTTGGTCACCTAACTGAAATCCTCTAGCCCCCGCGCACGCAAAATGGCCCGCTCAGGCCCCAGAAACAGCCATTTTGGCCCCCGGCGAGCACCCAAAAAAAATATTCTCATCATTTCTTCCACTAAGTTGCCCGTGATGGTCTTTGAAAGGTCCCACGAAGTTCAAACGCGCGATTTGGTCACCTAACTGAAATCCTCTAGCCCCCGCCCACTCAAAATGGCCCGAAAACAGCGTTTTTGCCCCCCGGCGAGCACCAAAAAAAAGAAATTCCAAAAAAATTTCATCCCGGGGTCTTATTATTGCCCTAATAAGGCCTAGTAACTCTCCAAACATCATAAAACCTCCATTTAGATCGATTATGCATTTTCTTGCCGAACTTTTTGCGACGGCTCTACGCATAGTCCGGCATATTGCGGTGTGCTACGGGGGCTTTCATCCGCCTACGCAAGCATGTCACACGCATCCGCCGGGAATAAGCTTGACCGGAATCGGTACCCGGAAGATGCGCAGAAGACGTTCGGGACGTCTTCGGAACGACTTCCGATGGAGCGTGCAGGCATACATCTTTCACGGAGATATGGGCATGCCGTGCCAACCGGTTCGCACCTTCGTGTTGGCATCTCCGGGGGGAGGGGGTCACGGTTGGACGTAATACCAACGGCGGCCCGGTCGTCCCCTTGCGTCTCACCCACCAACTCGACGGGCGTGGGAGGCATATTGCGGTGTGCTACGGGGGCTTTCATCCGCCTGCGCAAGCATGTCACACGCATCCGCCGGGAATAAGCTTGACCGGAATGTACCCGGAAGATGCGCAGAAGACGTTCGGGACGTCTTCGGAACGACTTCCGATGGAGCGTGCAGCCATACATCTTTCACGGAGATATGGCCATGCCGTGCCAACCGGTTCGCACCTTCGTGTTGGCATCTCCGGGGGAGGGTCCTCGGGCTCATGGACTTCGGTATAGGTCATGTCCACAACTTCATCCATTGGGGCCGGAGGTGAAGGTGAAAGCCTTTGCGGATTCATCCGCCTATCCCCATCACTCACAAGCTCCGGAGGACGATGATATGGTTCGCCCGATGCGATTGCATCCCGTATCTTCAACACCATTCCTTGGAGGTTGACGCCAATGGGAGGCTCAAGCAGCCACTTATGTTGTCGAAAGTGCACCGTGCCCGGATCATCGGCCAAGTCCAATGGATCGGAGAAAATGTCCTCCCACGTATGCTCCTTAAAGCCCGGTTCATGCAAGTCTGAAATTTCTTGCACATAGCCAAAAAACTCTTGAACCGAGAAAAGCACATTAGTGGGCTCGGCTAAGCCGAAAGGTGGCCGGTTGCTTTGACGCGGCACGCAAATACGAACCGCGTCCTCATGATCTTCAGCCCTGCGAAAACATTGTGATGGTGAATTCATAGAAGACACATGGAAGACGTCCGGAAGTTGCGCAGAAGATGCTCCACACATCTTCGGTTGTATGCATTCCAAACTGCATAAATGTGCATGATAGATGCATGTGGGTTATGGAGACAAGCAAGCACCTTGTTGCAGGGGAATGCTCATGACTGTAGACGGCTTCCCCGAGCCATGCCGACATCTCATGATCCAGCTCGCGGGATGGCGACACCGTAGACAACCAATCGTGCACCGCTGCCATCTTCCCCTTCAAGACCTCCGGCTTGGATTGACGGAAGACCTCCGCCGCGGATTCGGGGGGGGGGGTTTAGTGAGCATCGCTCGTTTGAAGGACGACATTTTGGTCTTTGGGGGCGCTTCCCCCTTTTGGAGATGCGCGGCACGTTTACTTGCCATTCTATCTCCTATACAAAGGACACTTGGCCAAGGTAGTGCGGAGGGCATCCTGAAGACAAACACTCAGAAGACGTTCAGAAGTCACTCAGAAGACACGCGGAAGACATCTCCCGACATCTTCCGGACGTCTTCTTGACTGTGCTTGCGGAAGATACCCCAGATACCTTCTGTACATCTTCCAGACATCTTCGGGGAATATATGTCTTGCTGAACCCAGAAGAGGTGCGGAAGACACGCGGAAGACACGCGGAAGATATTTTCTGACATCTTCCGGACGTCTTCTTGACTGTGCTTGCGGAAGATACCCCAGATACCTTCTGCACATCTTCCAGATGTCTTTGAGGAAGACATGTCTTCTGGCTACTGCCCGAAAGTACTGGTAATAGTACTTTCGACGCCGAAAGTACTGTCACAAGTACTTTCACGGCATATTTTTTTTAGGGGTCTTCCCATTATTTGGGGGGGCTACCAATCATATCCCAGTCCCGTAAGGACCTAAACTGAGTTGTCTTATGCCCCATTGGTCGGATTTCCACTTGTAGCCTTCTCAATGGATGCTAGAAGCCAAGGGGGTAGCATTTTTTGTTACATTCCATTGTTTTGTAGTTGCTAAGATAGTGTCCTGACCTTTTGAATTTTTTAAAAGCACACATTGGCCGATGGACAAGCTGGCGATCACTCAAATCATAACTATATATCGCATCTAATCATGTATGTAACAATAAACCTGATGACATGATGGCATGTATGATAAGTTGCGGGTTAATGTCTCTTACCCATCTTTATGTTGGCTGCAGCCAACATAAAACCCAAAGTTCCGAAGAATATAACTCATGGTTAATGATGCATATTGCTCGAAAGCAATGGTGTTTGAAGGGCTACTAGACCTTTACAAAATTGTCAATACGTGATATACCTGATTGCACCCACGGAAGCTTGCATAATTGTGCCCTAGAGCGAGGGCGTGATCGCGAAAAGACAAAATGCACCTTATGTTGGCTGCAGCCAACATAAGTGGTCATAATAAATGTGGGCAACAGGGGCGGCATGAGAAGGGCATTAAAAAATCGAAGACCCATGTTGTCAAGTTCTCGAGCTGCTCTTTCTGCAGTGTCTTGTCAAAACTTTCATCCGAGTTCATCTTGACCCTCAAAATATCGATCAAAGTAACATGGCTATGAAAACACCAAAAGTTCCTTGGGAAATCCACAAAATTGTACATTCTTTCGCATATTAACCCAAATTATCTTCGATAATTTTGAGCGGCCCAATATTGGTAACGCATGTGTGAAAGAGAGCATCCCCGCCTTCATTTTGAGCTACTGAAATGTACCATCCGGTATCAACAGCTCCCGGGATTGTCAGCAAGGCTTATGTTGGCTCCAGCCAACATAAAGGGCCTTTATGTTGGCTGCAGCCAACAGATGGGTAAGAGACATTAAACCCAGCCCTACAACTGTGTTTAAACTAAGCGATCTTATGGTAGGTTAGGGTACACAAGTAGCATGCCGTGGATTCTCCCAATGGGCACCCTTATACCGAGTATCGCTCGGAGATGATTTGTAATGATGTTGTGGACTACGAGACCCATTTTTGGGACCCCGAACGATGTCTTAGGTGCATATTTGAGTTTTGAAGAGAGTTCAAGGCCTAGCAGACAGCGTACTAGTACGCATACACAAGTAGCATGGCATGGATTCTCCCAATGGGCACCCTTATACCGAGTATCGCTCGGAGATGATTTGTAATGATGTTGTGGACTACGAGACCCATTTTTTGGGACCCCGAACGATGTCTAAGGTGCATATTTGAGTTTTGAAGAGAGTTCAGGGCCTAGCAGACAGCGTACTAGTACGCATACACAAGTAGCATGGCATGGATTCTCCCAATGGGCACCCTTGTACCGAGTATCGCTCGGAGATGATTTGTAACGATGTTGTGGACTACGAGACCGATTTTTTGGACCTTGATCGAAACACCATAGCAAGACCCTACTTTTATGTTATCTTACCAGAGTAACCACTGAGTGTGTAATATGTTAGGAATGTGCGCTGCTATCATTCTGACTTTCTGAGTGGGAACATAGTGGCCTCTACGTGTTCACATTGAAGTTTAAGAAGGTCGGAAATAAAAAAATCGTGCAGTTGGAGTAATTAGGCTCCAAAATTAATTTTCCTGAAATTAAATGTGGCAGTGTGTCTGGAAATCTACTGTTTAATAGTAGGGTTGATCCAAATCGGTTCTGCAAGCGGTGTGATACTTGTACGGTCATGCACTAATGTTAAGATCGATATGATTGATATATACATCACTTTATAACTCACATGGATCGCAATATCGAGGCAGTTATGGCAATTTGGGTTTGGGTTTGAATGTGGCCAAAATGGCATTATTGTGGAGTCTGTTACCAGCATTCCGCTTGGGAGGAATGCCATAAATTGTGCAAGCTAAACATGGATTAAACCCCTCAACTCAAAGGACACTCATCTATGGTAGTATATCGAATTTTAGGATTGTTAACGAGCTCTATACATTCACATATGCGGTCACCATGCACCCACACATGGCGTGCACCATATGGACGGTGACTATGAAAATCACGATTTTTTCTGTATTTGATGAGCGCGGCCCACATCACCACGTGATTTGAGCCCCAACCTTTATCATAATAGCATGTAACGTAGCACACGTTCGAACAAGGTCCCAATAATGTTGGGCACCGCTTTACTCGACATCCTAGGCCCATTAACAGCACCTAATAACACATCTAGTCGAAAGTACTTGTGACAGTACTTTCAGAAATTAATTATTTTCTGGCTTTTCACACCCTAAAAGTATGCTATAAATACACCAACCTAAACTTGATAACGGCACGTGTGAGTCATTTGGGAAATTAAAAAGGGTCGTAAATGAATTTTCAAAGATGTGAAACGACCCATATCACCAAGTATATAAGATATCACGCAATTTTAGTAAAGTACTTGCAATAGTACTTTCCCACCGGGCAGTAGCCACTTCTGGAGATCTTCTACTTGTAGAAGACACGCCGACGTTCCACCGAATGTCTCCTGAGTCCTCTTCGGGGCGTCTTCCTTACGTGTCTTCTACAAGTAGAAGATCTCCAGAAGACATGTCTTCCTCAAAGACATCTCTGGAGGGTAACAAGATGCACAGAAGGTATCTGAGGTATCTTCCGAATGTTTTTTTTTTGGTTTTTTGGGGTCTTTCTGAAAAAAAACTATAAAAAATCGCGAAAAAAGAAAAAAAAAACATATGAGGTGCGCAATATTGGGCAAAAGTAACCGTACTGTGAAGGTAGAATTGCAAAAAAACAAGTGGTTTGTTCGGGAGAGGGTCAAACGCACCAAGTTACTAAGTTAAAACGGCCGCCTAATTTGGTAGAAGAAACTGCTCTTGTTTTAGAGCACCATCGCTCCTAGCAACGGTCGAAGAGTCGATCACGCGCGCAGTGAGTCGCGTGAGACGTGGTGACTGCACGATAGCAAACCCGAAAAATCCGCCCGTCAAAAACCATCTAGAGTTCACTCGACCGATCCGACGCGATAGGTAAAGGGGCTCGCTGATCGACGGCACTGTTTGAATGTTAGCTTGAACGTTGGTGTCGTTTCGATACCGGTACGATCACCGGGGTACGGAACGGGATGCGCCAGAGACGCCCGAAAGACCTCCTGCCCGTCTTCCGGGCATCTTTGCGGCGCTAAAAAGTGCCCGTTTACGCTCTTCCAGCACAGTTTGACTTTTTAAAGAACTCAGAAAACAAAATGTCTAATACCTTGAAAAGAAAGAATGCCATCGGGGTGAAGGAGGGTGACCTACTCCGGGAGAAGTTTGAGTCGTTCGTCGCGGCGGTGGGAGGCGACGCCAGCGACGAAAACTTCATCAAGTGGCTCGTAGCAAGGGATGGGGAGGAGGGGAGCGGAGGCGGTGGGGGAAACCAGCGGGGGGAGTCCAAGAAGAAGTTGTCCAAGACGGGCGTGCTCCACTTCCAAGCGGACTTCACCCGCATCATGGTGGAGCGGGTTTGCGACGGGCGGCTGGACCCGATTCTTAACGTATCGGACCAAGTGCATGCGGCTGCGGCCTTCAGGGAGGAAGTCCTGGCCTGCAGCGACGATTACGACGTTCGTGATGTGGGCAGGCGCCTCAGGAACATGATTTGCGATTTTAGAATTTTTTGGAGGTATGGGGTGTATACCTGTGTGTCGGGGAGGGGCACCGAAAAGGGAAAGTGGGTTTGGCACGCCTCCCGGACCGCCCACCCATACTACCGCAAGCACTCCGACGCCATTCGGGCGTTGGTCATTGAGACCGACGCCCGATCCAAGTACCCATCGCACGAGCAAAAAAAGGCAGCGTTGCTCAGCATCGACGGGTTGGTGCTGCACGAGCTGCCCGCCCAGGCCTTGGCCGGTGAGGCGAAGGATGAGATGGGTACGTTAATTAGCTTAATTAATTTCTGTTTCACCTGTTTTGTTGTCTCACCAAGAAGACGTCACCAGGACACGTCAGAGACGTTCTGAGGGTATTCTGCACGTCTTCCTTAGTTAATAGGGCTTAGCTAATAGGCAAGTATGACTGAGTGTCTTCTGAGTGTCTTCTGGTATGACATACTAACATATGCCTGTTTCAGTGGCGGCATGCCTGCAGGTAGAGTTGGAGACTCAGACGCAGATCGAGGAGCTCGAAAAAAGGGGCAGCTAGCTCTAAGGTTAGAAAGGTGGCGGAGGCGGTGGCGGAGGACATGAAGGCGAAGGGGAAGGCGGCATCGGTGGACCCGAAGGCGAAGGGGAAGGCGGCATCGGAGGACCCGAAGGCGAAGGGGAAGGCGGTGGCGGAGGACGAGGACGAGGACGGGGACGGGCAGGCTGAAGAGGGGTTTGAGGTGGGTAACCACGTGGTGTTGTACTGCGTGACAGTCGAGGATCTGGTAAACGATCCGGAGTATCTCCCCACGGGATACTACCATGAGAAGGGGAAGTCCGCGACATGGGCCGCGGACATGCCCCTTCTAACGGGGGTGATAACGCACACAGCCGGTTCACCGTATCAGGCCGCCCATGGCCTGAAGTCGGCTACAGCGAAACGGAAGTCGGCCACCGCCCTTCACTTGAATGGCGAATATTGTGGCATCAAGGTATGGCTCTGCAAGCACAACCCTTGAATATACGATATCCAGAAGACATCACATATGTCTTCTGGGTATCTTCCGCACGTCTTCTGGATATGTATTTAGTTTCGTTAATTGTACCGGGAGGTACGAGCAAAGGGGTTGCATGCTACAGAGATCTGGTTGCATGCTGCCGACGAGTGGTTGCATGATACAGATGCCTGGTTGCATGCTGCGTATGCCTGGTTGCATGCCACAGATGCCTGGTTGCATGCTACAGATGCCCGGTTGCATGCCACGGAGGCCAGGTTGCATGCTACAGATGTCAGGTTGCATGCTACAGATGTCAGGTTGCATGCTACGGAGGCCAGGTTGCATGCTACAGATGTCAGGTTGCATGCTACAGATGCAGGTTGCATGCGACAGAGGCCAGGTTGCATGCGACAGATGCTACAGGTTGCATGCGACAGAGGCCAGGTTGCATGCTACAGATGTCAGGTTGCATGCTACAGAGGCCAGGTTGCATGCGACAGAGGCCAGGTTGCATGCTACAGATGTCGGGTTGCATGCTACAGAGGCCCGGTTGCATGTCACGGAGGCCAGGTTGCATGCGACAGATGTCAGGTTGCATGCTACAGAGGCCAGGTTGCATGCCACAGAGGCCAGGTTGCATGCGACAGATGTCGGGTTGCATGCCACAGAGGCCAGGTTGCATGCGACAGAGGCCAGGTTGCATGCTACAGATGTCTGGTTGCATGCTACAGAGACCAGGTTGCATGCGACAGAGGCCGGGTTGCATGCTACAGATGTCTGGTTGCATGCTACAGAGGCCAGGTTGCATGCGACAGAGACCAGGTTGCATGCTACATATGCCAGGTTGCATGCTGGTGACGGGTGGTTGCATGCTGCAAGGGCCTTGTTGCATGCCGGTCACAGCTGTATGAAGAAATAATTGATGGCAAGGCAGATTTCAGGAGAAGATCTGCAATGACAATAATTATATTGAGGATCTGGTGGATTCCAGAAAGATCTGCAATGGCAATATCGTGATCTGCCTGATGATTGGTGGAGGAGTACCAGAATCAGGCATATATGTGCACATGATTGGTCGATGGCAGATGTCAATACAGGAATCCTGCTAGTGATTGTTAGAGAGCAACATGTTGAAAGGGAAGCTTGGAAAAGTGGACCTGAGTTAGTGTTGATCAAGAGAATGAATTAAGGACAAGTTTTACATGTTAGTATTAGGCTGTATGCCAAGACTGAACATAAGGATATAGATGTATTAGGTTTGAGACCAGACATTATATCGGAAAAGTGATTGTAATTCTAGGCTAGAGGCCAGAGTTTGTCATGCAATAAAACAGTGGAATATAAGACTGTGAAGTTAATATTACACACCAAAAACAGCAGAAAATATAAAAAAAGAAAGAAAGAAAGAAAAATAAGGAAGAAAATAAAGAAAAGAAATATGTTTAAGTTATCAGGAGTGTGCCTGGTACAAATTGGTTCTCAGATGATGGGAACGTTCTATGGACCTGTGGGATCTGCGAGTTACAAGATGTTGGAGATGGCGACTTTTGTGGTTGCGTTTTGAGCGGCTTCAGCTTACGTTTGACGGCTCAAAATACGCGCAGTGCTTGCGTTATAAACACGGAAAGGTTTCGCTATGGGACCTTCTTTGTTAAAGATTTGGTTAAGGATCTTCTGTGGGAACTTAAGATGCGACTGCAAGATGACTTGGGCGACTTTTCGTTTTTGAGTTTTGTGCTGTCTCTGCTTGCGTTAGACGGCTCAAATTGCGCGCGTTACGTGCACTGAAAACACGGAAAAGTTTCGCTACGAGATCTTCTTTGTGGAGGATTTGATTGGGATCTGCGTCGGATTGCTTTTTCTTGAGGCTCTGGACAAGATTTATGACTTGATCTTAAGAATGTTGAAGGCAGGTCCACTCCGACGGCTGTAGAGCTGGCAAGATATGCGCTTGGACGTCTTTAGTGGACCCGCGTTACCGCTTTTTACTGGGTTTTTGCCAGATGTCGCGGATGCTAAGATTTGTTGCTGATTCCTTAAGTGTGAGCTTAAGTATGGGGGGGGAAAGTGCAAGCTTCCTTCTGAGACATAAATAAGCAAGACCGCTGGGGACTATGATAAAACTTTGCGGAATAGCACAAATAGCAAAAAACTTTCAGTTTTTAAGCATCCTAGAAGAGATTGGAGTCAGATGAGCCAGATCTTGTATTCTCACCATACTTAAGGCTATTTTTGGCAGCTGGTACCTTCCACCTTCTAGGGAAGTTCTTCATACCTTCTGGCTAAGTTCTCTACAGCTTTTGGCAGTATTTTGGCTCTACTGGACTGGTATTCTTGGAATTAATTTCTGGAAACGCCATGGACCCTTCCACCACCTTCCCTCTGACACCCTTAGACCCCTCTCCACCAACCGCTTCCGCGCCTGGACCTTCGGGCCCTTCCACCACCACCTTCCCTCCTTACCCCTCAATCGGTACTGGGCAGGTTGTAGACGTACACCAACCTGCCCCGGACGTGCCCGTCAGCATGCAACCGGGCATGCAACCCGGCATGCAACCTGGCATGCAGCCTGGCATGCAACCTGGCATGCAACATATGCCAGGTGGCATGCAACCCAGCATGCCTCAGAGCCATTTTGTGCACGCCCCCTCTCAAACCTTCCCTTTTATGTTTCATCAACAAGAGGTCGGTTGGAGCGGCATGCAACAACATGCAACGGGCGTGCAGCCGCATGCAACCAGCATGCAACCGCATGCAACCAGCATGCAACCGCATGCAACCAGCATGCAACCGCATGCAACCAACATGCAACCGCATGCAACCGGCATGCTCCAGTATGCCCCAGACATGCCATATGCCCCCAGTAGGCCGTCTCAGCCTTTTGGAATGGCTCTCCACTATGCCACAGGCTCGCCAACCCATGCCCCAAGCGTGTTGACACATGCCCCATACACGCCCGCGCCGATGTCGACCACCTACGGGGATCCATGGACACTACCCGCTTATTTTCCACCGCCCCCACCTCCGGTATATGGAGCTGACCCTGCGTCGGAGGCACGAGCTAGAGAATGGTGGGCAGCGCGAGAGCGCATGGCGGCGGCGGAGCGGGCGGTGGCGACTGATATGAGAATGGTCCCCCAACGACTGTATCCGACACCGCCGATGGAACCGACTCCCCACATCGACACTTCTCCTGACGAGGGTGTGGTAAACCACCAGCCGCATCATCGTCGCCGTGCTTCGGGTCCGGAGACTCTTGGGAGAACCTTGCCAATCCACACGGAGCCCCAAGGCGTGGTGACCGAGGACCTCTCCCCAGCTCACGCGTCTCAACCTGGGAGCACGACATCCGGCTCCGGCTATGAGTCTGCAGCGGGCACTCAGCATAGCCGCAGACGACGAGAACGGCGCCTCAAGTTGGAGAAGCATCGGAGGAAGGAGATGACGGACCAGGAGGTGTTGCAGCGGGTGGTGCGAGCTGAGACTGCTCGGTTCCTTGCGGAATCCGAGGCGGGAAGCTTGCGCGAACAGATGGCTCAGCTGGAGGCTGCTGCAGCGGGGGTCGGGGTGGCCGAGGAACGGCGTCTGGCAAGAAGACGCCGGGCAAGCTTGGACACCCCTGTGGTGTGCGGGGCTGGTGGGGGCCAGCCGCAGCATGCAGCGGGAGCGGCTGAGCATGCAACCAGCTCGGCAGAGCATGCAACACAGCATGCAACACGGCCGGCTGAGCATGCAACACGCCCGGCTTCGCATGCAACCAGCTCAACTTCGCATGCAACACAGCATGCAACCCGCTCGGCTGAGCATGCAACACGCCTCGCCCAGCATGCAACTCGACCGGCTGAGCATGCAACGGGCCCGTCTCAGCATGCAACACGCCTCGACCAACATGCAACACGCCTGGTACCGCATGCAACCAGTGGGTTCCAGCATGCAGCCAGCGCCTCCCAGCATGCAACCAGCGGGGGACAGCTTGCCTTGGGCTGGAAGGATGGGAAGTCGCACGCCGCCGATGAAGAATCACAAAGCCGGAGTAGCGACTATAAGGACACGGAGGACGACCCTGGTGACGACCCTGGAGATGACCCTGATGGTGACCCGACTGGGGGGGCGGGACCGTCGACGCCAACTGCACGGCTGTTAGTGGTCACTCCCCAAGGGGATTCCTTGTGGGTGCCCCCGGGTGAATTGGCCACTATAGCGACGTTACCCGAGATCACCTCCTCACGCCATGGTCTGTCGGCAGCCCTGAAGATCTGTGACAATCTTGGGCTGAGTCCTACTCGATACATTCTGAGCGGGGCCGGCGGTACCTCTTTCCCCGAGATACGTCCGCTGTACACCACCGAGACCTCCACCTACGCCCTCTTGGTGGACCGCTCGGTGGCAGAGGAGTCTATTCGAGGCACGAGGCGTCCCAGAATTCCGTCACAATGGTACCAATGCCCGAGACGACCGGTGGTGGACGCCTTCACGGAGTCGGAGGCGGAGACCTACGAGCTGGATGGGCTACAAGCCTGGGTGGAGGTATGTGCTGATCCATGGTACTTGGCTGTATCGTTTGGGCCGCCTCCTACGATGTCCCAACCCCCGTTGCAGACTGACCCCTCCACCTTCCCAGCTCCTTCACATCGACTCTCAGCCGATGCCGCGACCTTCACCCCGACGGTGGCTCATACGGCAGTGGCGGGACCACCGGCCGGGGTTGCACGAGCTCCGGAAGACCCGATGGCAATGTTCACCCCTGACGACCGCTCTTACCAGACCGCGATCAAGAACGAGAGCTCGCTCTTGAGGGGCATCTACAAGTTGGTGGAGGACCTCCCGGAGTTCCCCGGCGATCACTACACGAAGGGCCGGGCCATGGATGACCTTGAGGAGTTCTCTGTGGCGGTGAATGCGCTTCTGGAGCACATGACGGTGATTGCGGCGCTCACTACTCCCAGTTTTCGGCGTGAGGCGCAAGGACGCAACCAGCTCAACGTCTCCACCTTGCTATGGATGGTCATCAAGACTGCCAAGTTGGCCAAGGCTCAGAAGCTGTACGTCGAGGAGATGGCGCCAGGAGGCAGCGAAGGAGAGGCGTGGAAGGCGAGGTACGCAACGGTGCCACGGTTCATGGGCGGCCTTGCCTTGTCGGTGGACATCACCACGGACGCCCTGAAGCGGCTGAAGTCGGAGCTACTCTCAACGAGGCAGCGATCGGAGGAGAAGACCGGTGCCTTCTACACCCGCATCACCACCCGAACCGCGACCGTCAACTTTGTGGCGGACGTAGTACGGGGTTGCGGCAAGGTTACCAAACTGGAACTTCTCGAGCTCTTTTGGGGTGGACTACGACACAGCGTTCAAGTGGGTTCCAAGCTGGCGGATCTGGGGCTGGCCACCAGTCACCCGGAGCAGTGGGAAGATGAACAACGTCGACTCGGACGGTCCGACACCTCCGCCATCTTGAAGGTTCGTTCCGTGGCCACGGAAATTGAAACGGCTAAGGTGATGGAGGACGCGGTTCTCCACGACACCATCGCCCGTAAGGTGGCTTTGGAGATGGGACACCGACAGCGGCAAGTTCCACCACGCAGCACCCCGTCTGGTCGGTCTAGGTGGCCCCCGAGGAGGCCTGCATTGGCGGCACTCACGTGGGAGCCGGGGACTGCCGGGGGCGACTCGGCAACAGCGGCCCCGGTGACCGTAAGCACGGCGGCGACCCAAGGATCCCGACCGGCACCTGCGGTGAGGGAGCGGCTGTTTTGCATGTGGCAGTCTCGAGCATTTGGTGGCCAATTGCACGGACGAAAAGAAGTTGGCAATCTGGAAGGCCAACGCCCCGGCACGGTTGGCGCGAAGGCCAGGGCAAGTGGCGGCTTGTGTGGAGGTCATTGAGGAGAGAGTCGAGGAGGATTCCCTCAACCCCGAAGAGCGGAAAAAAGGTTATCGAGGAATAGATAACTCCAAAATGGGGAATAGAAATTTCGATCTGTTTTTGGGGAATAGATTATATGTCACATGTAACCATGCTTAATTCAATCGAGCGCCAAAAAAATTTACAAGCAGTTTGACTAGCACACTCCCCAACACTTCACAGCCATGGAGGACCAGGAGGAGGAAAATGTAGCATGAAGCATAATTTTTTCCACCATTCGATTCTAAAGCGTTTGTATTCATTAGGTGAATACCTTTCGTTTGAACTATCGATTGGCCCCATCCGCAACCGCATCAGCTTAGCCTTCGCGACTGCAAGCTAAGTTGGTGCGGTGTGAGATGGTTTCAACCACTTGCGGCTTTGCATAATAGGGGTTTTCGTGAGAATCTTCTCACGAAACTTGGCAGTGATATTGTTCATATCAATATCAGTGCACCCTCAAGAGCATATGGCAAGCCGTTGAGTATATTAAAGACGGCCGCGTGCTGGCATGATGCCTTTTGGGTTTGAAACCCAAACCCAAGCATGCCAAACAGCGAAGGGCTTCCCGTGAGTTCCAGCGCACGTAACTTTGCAAAATATATTGATAAGATGCATATATTTCACTTTTCTGAAGTGCAAGGTTTGCGATAGCTTGTGCGCGAAGTTAACATATCATTTCTTTGACCCAGATTTATGAGTTTGTATATCACGCTAAAATCTGTGTCAAAGAAATAGTAATACCATTTTGTGCACAGACTTTCTTAGACCTTGTGCTTCGAATATATCAAAGATAAATATCTTGGCAATATTTCTACGCAGTTACGTGCGCTAGAACGCACGGGAAGCCCTTCGCTGTTTAGCATGTATTGGGTTTGGAAACATTCGAACCCAAGCCCAATAGATCTGCCAAAGAAATAAATTGATGGTTTTGCCAACAAGTTATCTCAAACCTTGTGCTTCTGAGAACTGAAAGATATGTGTCTTGTAAATATTTGTGCATAGTTTCGCGCGCTATAACGCACGGGAATTGCTTTTCAGTTTGGCATGTATTGGGTTTGGGTAAACTCGAACACAAACCCAATAAATCTCCAAAGAAATAAATTGATGGCTTCGTGCACAAGGCTTTTGAGGCCTTGGGCCTTTGGCAACTAAAAGATATATATCTTAGTAATACTTTTGCAAAGTTACGGGCGCTGGAACTCACGGGAAGCCCTTTGCTGTTTGGCATGTTTGGGTTTGGATTTGCATGTACCGAAACCCATGATGTGTAGCACGCGTTTTGCGCATAGCTGACATCAGAGGTTGTGCGTTTGAGGGTGCACCAATATTGCTGTTAGCAATATTGGTGCCAAGTATCGTGCGCTAGAACGCACGAGAACCCCTCCGCTGTTTGAGTTTTGATGCGATGTGCATGAAAGTTATAAGGGCCTCTCAGCTTAGCTCGCAGTCGCGACTGCAAACTGAGCTGATGCGGCCACGGCTCAGTCAAGAGCTAAAAAACTCCTACCTAAGAGTCTAAATGATATATCTTTGTGCATTACGAACGTTGGAAAATGTTTTCCCAATCTAATTTACTCGCAAACAGTGTGGGCAATCATACGTGAAGTGAAATATTCACGGCCGTGAATTCCAGATTCGGGAGGGCGTAAACCGTACGTTTAGGGCTCTACAGTATGTGAGAACTGAAGTCGGCTTGGTTGCAAAGACCTGTCTGGTATTTTCTCTAAGTATTTTCAGACGTTCCCAAAGTGACCAAAAACCGAACGATCGGCGATCGAACGGTTTTTGGTCACTTTGGGAGTGAGATCGTGAGTTTAGGCTTGGTGACAACACTGAGTATTTTCAGACGCGTTCCCAAAGTGACAAAAAACCGTTCGATTGCCGATCGAACGGTTTTTGGTCACTTTGGGAGTGAGATCGTGAGTTTCTAAGGCTTGGTGACAACACGCGAGACAACACTCAGTGTTTAAGTATTACCAGTGTTTAAGTATTACCGTCTGAAAATACTTGAAGAAAATACTCACTGTTTGATTTGTTAAATATGCAATTTTAACTAAAGGCGGAAGGCTTTCTCTCCGGGAGTGTGCCCCTGTCCAGCGAAATAAAGATTGTATACTAATCTGAGTAATCTTTTGCTTCAAAATATTATCACATATTCCTACTTAGTATGATGTGGGTACCCGTTTCGCAAAGAAGATGAAACCCCATGTAGCGCAACTATTGCGGGTTTCAAATTCCTTAAATTCCACCCGCTTCCGCCAAATGAACGCGTCATCCCACAACGAGATGTGTGGTTGACCGTTCAGTTTGTGCAATTTGTTTAGGGAAAACAACGCATACGAAATACTAATTTTGCTAACGCTTCCCTCATCTGTTGCCCAGGCTCTCTTGCAAACGAGCGCGCGAATGAGGGAAGAAACGCCTAGCGGAAACGTGGACGCGGTTGACATCCGCGTTTCCGCTAGAGGTGAAATTGCACTGCCAAACGGTCAGTATGTGTTTATTATGCTTATATGATATGCGTGATATGTTCATGCTGTGCAGGATGCGTCCCTGTTGGGCGTGAGTCGAGTTGGCTGGCTCGAATCACGCCCATTACCCCCCTCTCAAGACCCGTCCAGCATCCTAGATTCCGAACGGATCTTGCTTCCAACCCTTTCTAATTTAAGCAGAATTGCCTGCACACTCGGTATCGTGGTCAGGAACTCGCGTAGCATTACGTATCTCGTTCGATGAAAGCCACGTACGGTACCTGGTTCAACGAAAGCCACGTATCTGGTTCAACGAAAGCCCTGTATCTAGTTCAATGAAAGCCCCGTATCTGGTTCAACGAAAGCCCCGTATCTGGTTCAATGAAAGCCCCGTAATCTTGCTTGCGCAAAAAAAGTTGTTCCTAACACTTATTATATATGTAGTCAACTGTACAAGGGAACCGTGGAAAGCAAGGGCAACGCACCTTTCATTTTTGATGGAGAATCTTTTACCCTGTCCTTTTTCTTGAATAGAGGACAATAAAATGCATACCATCAGTGTGTTCAACAGTACATCGATACCCGCCGTTGTCGCAAGAAAGGCACACCCTGCCGTACTTTTTCGGAGGCTTCCTCATGTTTGCAAAACGAAAGTGAACAGATGGGTGGGGGGAAAATTTTAACGCTTTATTAAAAATTTAAACGCAAAACTTTAGACGCATATGCATGTGTCACAAACCTATTCCCCAAAAACAGATTGAAATTTCTATTCCCCATTTTGGAGTTATCTATTCCCGAATCATTATGCTACCCCGAAGAGCTTGAAACGATGGAGGAGGTCCTCGCTCTGGCGGATGCTGACGTGGACCTCTATGGGGATCTGTGTGCCCTGTGTGACATCACGAGCACCGAGGATCCAGCTTTTCGGAGTGGGGAGCTGACAGGGGCTCCCGGGCAAGAGGAGTAAATCTCCATCGACCCCGTGGATAGAGGCAGCCCTATACCAATGTGGCAGCCCGTCCTTCATGGCCCTCGCGGACGTCACGTGACGAGGCCATCGCCTGTACCCCGACAAAGCCCGTCTCACTGCGAGCGCTGCATGCCCCAGTGAGTACGGAGGCTTCATCAGATTCGCCCCATGGTGTGGCCGCACGGCCCCCCTCCACCGTCAGCCCGAGGCCCCGTTCATCACGGATTGCCTTCAGCGGCCGAGAGCGCGCACGGCGCGCAACCATTTTGAGCAGACAACCCCTCTCAGTGGAGGATCCCCCCCCCCTGCTCGGGGATCATTGATTCCGCCGATAACCCTACCGACAGCACATCCTTGTTGGGAGACTTACTGTGCCGAACATGGTGTCCCAATTGACCGCGGTAATGTTGATGGACCTCCCCCACGTATCCGAGCTCATCACGCGGCACCAACAGTTCAGCCCAGCGACTACAAGGATCTGCGCCTAGCTGCACCGGGGGCCTCCGAGGTGTACCAGAGTTCCCTGGCGGATCAGCGTAGGCGGTTGACATCGTGGAGCTGGAGGAGTCCGGCCGGGGCTACTTCTGAAAGTGTCCTACTACGACAACTACGCATGACCCTCAATAAGAAGTCCCCGGCAGAGGCACACAAGATGGCTGAGCGCAGTCGTCGCCATGCTACACGACGTTCCGCGACTACACCCTTCAGTCGACGCCAACGGAAGTACGAGTTGGGCGAGCTTATACTTGCCCGCTTGCGTGGTCGCATGGGCGGCACATTGGGCTTGGCCTGGGCAGAGTTGAGCCCACGCGAGCAGCGTCGGGCTGTGGGGCAAGAATACGGGCCGAAGACGAATGTACCTCAAGAAGGCCGACCTTGGGAGACGACTGGGCTCCGTCGCCTTCGACGGCGTCAAGCGTCGGCGGCGATATCAATACAGCAAGCATATCGCTTGTGGCGACGTCGGCGGGCACAACGAGCGCAGGACACCCCCTTTGACTCCCATGCGCTCAAGACGGCCTCCACATGGACCACGGCAGTCCAGCGGGTCAGACAGTGCGGCAAGGCGATTGTGCATGCTGTGTTCGGACGTGTTCGACGAGCACACCCACCTCCCAATCCTGCTCCTCTCAAACCAGACGAGACAGTTCTTGCGGCAACTCTGGGATCGAGCCCCTCGGACCTAACCCACAGCACGGACGAGTCCGAGATGGAGATTCATTGCAGCCAGTACCGGTTGCAGCAACACCGTGAGCAGTCCTCGGGGGAGGATACGCCTACCCGTCGTTCGAAGCCTTCGAGGAGTGGGAGGAAGCGTACGACCTTGGACCAGCGGATGAAAGCCTGGAGGAAGAATGAAGCTGCACGTCTTGCGGCTTGGGAGGCTGCGCGTCTTGCTGCTTGGGAGGGTCTGAGCACGACCCAGCAACCGGCGGGCGAACCTGAGCACCTCGAGGAGGAGCTGAGTATGACCCAGCAACTGGCAGGCGGATCGGGCAGCATACCGCCAGCATGCAACCAACGTGCTGCATCCTGCCCTAGTCCGCCCGAGGAGGAGCTGAACATGACCCAGCAGCTGGCGGGAGGACCTAACAGCCCACGCCGGCATGCAACTCGACCGGCTGAGCATGCAACGGGCCTGTCCCCGCATGCAACACGCCCCGACCAGCATGCAACACGCCTGGTTCAGCATGCAACCAGTGGATTCCAGCATGCAACCAGCGCCTCACAGCATGCAACCAGTCCGGCTGAGCATGCGACCGGCTCGCCTGAGCATGCAGCATGCCTTGCTGAGCATGCAACCAGCCGGCCTACGCATGCAACCAGCCGGCCTGCGCATGCAACCAGTGGGTCTCAGCATGCAACCTGCCCAGCTGAGCATGCAACACGCCCAGCTGAGCATGCAACCTGCCTCGCTGAGCATGCAGCCAGCTCGCCTGAGCATGCAGCATGCCTTGCTGAGCATGCAACCCGCCCGGCTGAGCATGCAACACGCCTCGCCCGGCATGCAACACGCCAGGCTCAGCATGCAACCAGTGGGTCTCAGCATGCAACCTGCCTCGTTGAGCATGCAACCAGCCTGGCTAAGCATGCAACCTGCCCGGCTGAGCATGCGACACGCCCGGCTGAGCATGCAACCAGACAGCCTGGGCATGCAACCGGCTCCGCCAAGCATGCAACATGCCCCGCTGAGCAGGCGACGCGCCTGGCCCAGCATGCAACGCGCTCGGCCCAGCATGCAACCGGTGGGTTCCAGCCGCTGGAAAGCAGATCAGACAGTGACTCTACACATGTCAGCGCTACCGACAGTGGCATTACTCACGTCAGCGCCACCGACAGCGACACGACGCACATTAGCGCCACCGACAGCGACACAACGCATGTCAGTGCCACCGGCAGCGACACCACTCACGTCAGCGACACCAACAGTGACACCACTCACGTCAGCCCCACTGATAGTGATACCACTCACGTCAGTGTCTCGACCAACGCCACCACGTACGTCAGTGCCACTGAACATGGTAGTGGCGAAGAACACGAGTGCAACGCCTTGGTGGACGAGGCTGCAACCGCTTTGAGCTCTCACCCAATTGAAGATGCTCTTAAATGTAAGCGTGTTCAACTGGATGGGGGGGTGCGCTGGAAAGCAAACACTCGAACAGGGACACTCTTGGCACACACACTGCCAGCGGTGCGGGACGAGGAAGGGCCCTTACTCCTGGTGTTCTATGCCTACCTTCGTGGACACCGAGTAAAGGTGCTGGTGGACTCAGGTGCCTCGGACAACTTCATCTCGGCGGATTGTGCCCGTACCTGTGACTTGACAGTGCGCTCAGGGACGCCAATGAAGGTCACACTGGCAGATGGATCTGTAAAAACCGCTGGAGAGGTGGCGTACACCAAGTTCACCGCGCACACGGCGGCGGGAGTGAACTACTGCGAGAAGCGAATGGCTCTGCGAGTCTTGCCGCTAGGAATCCAAGTAGACGTGGTGTTGGGGGGTAAGTGGCTTCGCAGTCTTTCCCCGGTCACGTTGGATTATGCCGGTCACGGTTCCGTATCCTTGAACACGCGAGCAAATGGTGGGGGACAGCAACGGGTGACACTCGCGGGCTGTAGTCCGGGGGTGGGTCAGGGCAAGACCCAAGGCGCGGGGCTGATCGATGAGGTATTCTTGACGGCAGCGCAGCTGAAGCAGCACCTCATCCACGCCGAGACCAGGCGCCTGGCCGGGGATGAAGAGTCACAACCTCAGTGGCTCATGATGGCCGCGCGCGGGAACGACCATGAGGCAGCCTTTGCGGCTACCGCTGCTGAAGTACCGCCACCTCACACCCCCGTGGAGAAGGAAGGACCCCGTCAAGATACTCGAGATGCACCGGTAAGCAGCACGTGGAAGCAGCGCTTTGACGCCTTCTTTGAGAAGTATCTAGATACCCTGTGTGCAGCTCTACCGGAGGCCTCCAAGTTGCGTCGCACTGAGGAGGACAAGGCCCGCATCGATCGCAAGCCGGACGCGGAGGGTGGACCACCATGTAGGCGTCCATACAAGATGACCGCTGAAGAGCTACGCCATTTTCTTACGTGAACGCATCGAGCAGCTCATGAAGAAGGGTTACATCCGGCCGTCGTCAAGCCCGTATGCCGCCCCATGTCTGATGGTACCCAAGCCTGGTGATCCGAAGACATTGCGTCTGGTGGTGGATTACCGACAATTGAATCAGCAGACGGTGCGGGACCGGTATCCACTACCGGACATCCAACTGATGTTTGACGAGATGCAAGGGGCAGCGTTCTTCTCCTCCTTTGACGCGGTGGACGGATTCTGGCAAGTGCCAATGGCCGAGGAGGACGTGGAGAAGACCGCGTTCACCACCCAGATGGGGGCCTACGAATGGTTGGTGATGCCCCAGGGCCTGCAGAACTCTCCATCTCAGTATCAGCGGCGAATGCAGCGTGCACTTGGTCATCTCCCCTTTGTACGGATTTTCATCGACGATGTGGTGGTCTTCTCACGCACGGTGGAAGAACATTACGACCACGTACGTCAGTTCTTGGACACTTGTCGAGAAAAAGGGGTATACCTGAAGCACCAAACGCAATTGGGGAGTTTGGGAGTTTTGGGAGTTGGGGAGTTTTACAATGGGAGGCCCTTAAAAAATTGAAAATTTTACCGAATCTAGGGTTTAAGATTTTCCCGAGTTCAATGTAATTTTATTTAATTTTCCGGTTGTTTTAGGGTTTAAGAAATATTCCGAAACTTTACCCAAAAAATCATCTTTTTCAGCCTGAATTAAGGAAGATTTTTGGGGATTTTTGTGTTACGAAAACATAAATTTCCAATTGAACTTGTACAAAATTTGCCGCATATTTGAGCTTCAAAAAAATTTCCGAGAATCGATAGCAAAATGATACCTTTTACCTGATTTCATGAAATGTATTTTTTGGGGTTCATCCATGAACCCCAACGATTTTTTTATGTTTTTTTTATGAATTCATGCCTTTTGGGGGTTTCGAAAATTTTCGGAATTTTGGTTAAAAAAACCTTAATTTTTTGAAAAGCGGCTTTGAAGGCGAGAGTGCAAAATTCGGGGGGGGTTGGGGGGGGCAAATTCAAGCTGTGATTTTTTAATTTTGAATATAATCGTGAGAAGAAGAAAAGTTGAAGCTCTTAAGAAACCGCTTTGAAGGCGATAATGCAAAATTCGGGGCAAATTCAACTGTGATTTTTTTAATTTTGAATATAATCGTGAGAAGAAGAAAAGTTGAAGCTCTTAAGAAACCGCTTTGAAGGCGATAATGCAAAATTCGGGGGGAGGGGGGGATATGCAATTGTGAATTTTTTATTTTGAATATAATCGTGAGAAGAAGAAAAGCTGAACCTCTTAAGAAGCCGCTTTGAAGGTGAGAGTGCGGACTTAGCAGACTTAGAAGCTTCGGGAAGCGCTTCAAAGATCCTCTCAAAGCTCTTTGTTAAGGTTTCGCAGAGTTTGCTTTAAATGCAATTGCGAGTTGCAAAGATTTTTGAAGCAAAGATCTTTGAAGCAAAGATCTTTGAAGCAAAGATCTTTGAAGCAAAGATCTTTGAAGCAAAGATCTATGAAGCAAAGATCTTTGCGCAAAGAATTTTCAAACATCTTTAACAAGCAGATTTTAAAGCTTGCGCAAAGAGGTTTGTAACGCTCTTTAGACTTTGCGGTGTCGCAAAGTTTGCTTAAGCAATCCAGAGTTGGTGGTTCATGTTTGCGAAAAGATCTTTGAAGCAAAGATCTTTGCGCAAAGACTTTCTCAAACATCTTTAGCAAGCAGAATATTTAAAAGCTTGCGCAAAGATAACTGTAAAGCTCTTTAGACTTTGCGGTGTCGCAAAGTTCAATACTTTAAAAGCAAATAAGAGTTGGTGGATGCTTGAAGCGCAAAGATCTTTAAAGCAAAGATCTTTGCGTAAAGACATTCTCAAACATCTTCACCAAGCAGATTTAAAAGCTTGCGCAAAGATATTATTAAAGGTAAAGCTCTTTTTGACTTTGCGGTGTCGTATAGTTTGCTTAAGCAATTGAGAGTTGGTGGACGCAACTTGCGCAAAGACATCCTTAAACATATTTAACAAGCAGAACTAAAAGCTTGTGGAAAGATGTTGGTATTAAAGCTCATTAGACTTTGTCGCAAAGTTTGCTTAGGCAATTGAGAGTTGGTGGAAGCTTGCGAAAAGATCTTTGAAGCAAAGATCTTTGCGCAAAGACTTTCTCAAAAATCTTTAGCAAGCAGAATATTTAACATGCGCAAAGATCTTTGCGCAAAGACTTTCTCAAACATCTTTAGCAAGCAGAATATTTAACTTGCGCAAAGGTGTCTGTGAAGAGTTTCTTTAGACTTTGCGGTGTCGCAAAGTTCAATACTTTAAAAGCAAATAAAAGTAAGTGGATCGAAGCTTGCGCAAAGATCTTTAAAGCAAAGATCTTTGCGTAAAGACATTCTCAAACATCTTCACTAAGCAGATTTAGAAGCTTGCGCAAAGATAATTGTAAAGCTCTTTTTGACTTCAAATGCGGTGTCGTATAGTTTGCTTAAGCAATTGAGAGTTGGTGGATGCTTGCGCAAAGACATTCTTAAACATATTTAACACTGAGATCTTTAACCTTTTAAACCTCTTGCAGTTTTCCTAAGGACACTTCTTCAAGAACTGTCCTGAAACAGATGTAAAAAGAGATGAGTTTAGAAAAGCGTTCATCGATGAACGCTTTTAAAAAAACACTGCTAAAGAAACAAGTGTTTTGACCGGTTTAAAGAAAAGTGTTCATCGATGAACGCTTTCTTTATTTTGTTGCTGAAGCTTGAGTATTTTAAACTGTTTTTAAGAAAAGCGTTCATCGATGAGCGCTTTCCTTGCTTTCCCTATTTTTTTCCTGACAAAAAAGCTGAATCACACAGAAATATCGCAGCTTTTGCAACTCCAAAGCGCAAAGTTTTAAGAAAAATACAAGGAAATCTAAGAAAAACGCTCATCGATGAACGCTTTTCTTAAAAACAGTTTAAAAAACTCAAGCTTCAGCAACAAAATAAAGAAAGCGTTCATCGATGAACACTTTTCTTTAAACCGGTCAAAACACTTGTTTCTTTAGCAGTGTTTTTTAAAAAGCGTTCATCGATGAACGCTTTTCTAACCTTGTCTCTTTTCTACCTTTTTCAGCGCAATTTTTTGGAGGCATGTTTGCTTGTTTCTTTTGACTTTAAATCTTTGCGCTTTTACCACACTTTTTCTAGGGCCGTGAACAGGCACTCTCAACTTCGAAGCGGCTTCTCCGGAGCTTCAACAGTTCTTCTTTTCACGATTATATATATACATGCAACCTTATATATATATATATTTATATATTTTAAATCCCTCTCCTCTCCCCCTTTATCCCAGCTCCCCGCGGGCCTTCAGCCCGCAATTTTCCTGCCTTCCCCCTTTCTCCCGGCTCCCCGCGGGCCTTCGGCCCACCGAATCTTCCCCCTCCCTCACCCTTTTTCCCAGCTCCCCAAGGGCCTTCGGCCCGCAATTTTCCCTCTCCCTTCCACCTTTTCCCCGGCTCCCCGCGAGGCTTAGGCCCGCAATTTTCCCTCTCCCCCGGTCCCCCTTTTTCCCAGCTCCCCGCGGGCCTTCGGCCCGCAATTTATTCCCTCCTCCCCCCTTCGCCCTTCCTGCTCCCACGGCCTTCGGCCCCAATTTTCCCTCTCCTCCCCCCTTCCCGGCTCCCCACGGGCCTTCGGCCACCAAATTTCCCCCTCCCTCACCCTTTTTCCCAGCTCCCCGCGGGCCTTCGGCCCGCAATTTTCCTCCCTTCCCCCTTTCTCCCGGCTCCCCGCGGGCCTTCGGCCCATCGAATCCTCCCCCTCCCTCACCCTTTATCCCAGCTCCCCAAGGGCCTTCGGCCCGCAATTTTCCCTCTCCCTTCCACCTTTTCCCCGGCTCCCCGCGAGGCTTAGGCCCGCAATTTTCCCTCTCCCCCGGTCCCCCTTTTTCCCAGCTCCCCGCGGGCCTTCGGCCCGCAATTTATTCCCTCCTCCCCTTCGGCCCGCAATTTATTCCCTCCTCCCCCCCCCTTCC
>LGRX02010495.1:154476-182114 GCA_001247695.2 Cymbomonas tetramitiformis | reverse complement strand
CCTCTCCTGGAACCTTAAGCTCCGGCCCCTCGGTCCGCGCCTCCCGATAGAGTTTGATGTCGACTTTCACCTCGACCTGTTGCAAGCCTTGGATTTGCCCCGCGCTTGGCGCCTGCGCTTCTTTGAGATTCGCCCGCGCGTTCTCGACGTAATTGAAGATCGCGTGCGGAACTTCCCCAGATCCCCCCCGGCGCGCTCCCCCCTGAGTTGAAGGTAAGCAGCCGATCAACGACTCGATTTTCTCTTGGGAGCTCCAGTAGGGGGTGAACTCGTTCTTGAATTCGTCCCAGGTTTGCAATCCCGCCGCGGACACCAAGTGCTTCTGCACCATGCGTTCCTTCTTGAACTGGCTTATCATCAGGCCCCCCTCTTTTACCGACAACTCCTTCTGAATAATCAGGCGCAGATACGTGTCCACCTTGTCGAACTCCGCCTCCCCCGCCAAGCCGCCCAAGTTAATCCAGAACGTCATACCCATGGATTTGGCATTGTGGAGAAACTGAGCTTCTTCCACCAAAATGCCTGCCCCTTTAGACGAGCCCGCTCCTTGGTCCCCGCCTCCTCGTTGCACCTCGTCTTCCATCTGCAAGTAAAAAAAACATTTTTAGCATGTCTTAAAATATAGAAAAGGATGCTTTGGGGGTGTAAACACTGTTTGAAGCAGAAGTAAAAAGTAATTTACCTGTCGGTTGGAGGTGCCCTTTTTGCCAGCTTTCTTGGCGGGTCCCTTAGCGGGCGAAGATGAGGCCTTGCGCTTTTTGGTCTTCGAAGCCAAAGGGTTTTTCATGGTCTTCAGCTCAAACCTTCTGTAAGCCTCCATGATGCTAACGCAGAGGTCCCACGTCTGCGGCCGGAAATTGGCAATTGTCCAGTGCATGAAGTAGTGGTTGATTTGAGTTTCGCCGAACACCGAATGCTTGGACATCGCTACTTGCTTCACATGCGTCCTCATAGCTTGGTTCAAGTGAGACATTACGGGGTACCAACTTGTGACCCGATCGAGGTGAGCGTTGATGTCATCGTTCAGCGTCTTCATCGTCACCTCTACCTCGGGGAGGAGCTCAGGGTCTCCCTCGCGCTCAAACGTCTGCACATTCTCCATGTACTGGAATCCCTTGGGATATTTCTCGGGATCCGGGACTGAAAATCCATGCTCTGATTCGAACTCCGCCATTTTTTGCACCAGCCCTCCGACCTCGTAATACCCAGGTTGATAAGGGGTACCCCGTTCGGTGTCCTCGGGGACGCCGGCGACGAACTCGGAGATCAACGCTTCTCGGTAAACCCTGTACACGACCCCATGCTTTTCGAAAAGGGTCGAACGAAGCCCTTGCATGAACTGGGTGTTGTCTTTGCCTTTCGTCTTCTGATCGATTTGGTTCTGCATCTCGCCTAAAAACCGAATCATGTCAGGCGTGAGACCGATGTAGATCTTGCTCTCGAAGTGCCAGAAAGCTACCTCCAACGGGATTTCCTCGTGACACTCGTCGGTGGCTTGATAACAGTGCTGGTGCCCAAAAACCTTGCCTCTGTATTTTCCCTCGAGAGCTTTTCTCAGGGAGAATTCGGCACGGGTTTTGACATCGTCGATCGCAACAAGACCCGCATTGAAAGGGGCCCACGGGTTCTCCTTCCTGCTGGACTTGATCTCGTTCACCCAGCCCCTCTCTTGATCCCGGCAGGCCTCGTACCCCGTCGCGTGGTACAGGCATTCAATGGGGAGACGAAACACACTCCCTTTCTCGGCCGCCTCGTCGGTATCCATCGGGTTCGGCCACCGGTGCTCCATCTCGATTTGCCTGCACAGCTTTGCTTTCTCCTCATAATCCATCTTTGCTGCATGCTCCACTGTTAGCTTAGCGTGCCACCCATGTGCAGCCACCTCGGCTGCCTTCCTTGCCTCAGATGGGGTGGCCACTTGAGACATATCCACATTAGCGCCCGCTCCAGTATACGTTCTGGAGCCACTAGGTCCTTGAAGGGCGCGTTCGGCAGCACGCTGCACATCCGTTCTCCTGGCAGCCTGGGACAAGACGAACCTGTTCATTAGCTAATGAAAGCCTTCCGCCCCGGTCAGGGCTCAGGGCGCGCGGTTCGAGGCGGAAGGCGTTCATTAGCTAATGAACGCCTTCCGCCCCGGTCAGGGCTCAGGGCGCGCGGTTCGAGGCGGAAGGCGTTCATTAGCTAACGAACGCCTTCAGGCCCGGTCAGGGCTCAGGGCGCGCGGTTCGAGGCGGAAGGCGTTCATTAGCTAATGAACGCTTTCCGCCCCGGTCCAGGCGCAGGGCGCGCGTTTCGGGGCCGAAAGCGTTCATTAGCTAATGAACGCTTTCCGCCCCGGTCAGGGCTCAGGGCGCGCGTTTCGAGGCCGAAAGCGTTCATTAGCTAATGAACGCTTTCCGCCCCGGTCAGGGCTCAGGGCGCGCGTTTCGGGGCCGAAAGCGTTCATTAGCTAATGAACGCTTTCCGCCCCAGTTTAGGCTCAGGGCGCGCGTTTCGAGGCCGAAAGCGTTCATTAGCTAATGAACGCTTTCCGCCCCAGTCCAGGCGCAGGGCATGAAAGGGACGTACCGAAGCCTCTACAAATGGTACCTCGCCAGCAAGTCCGAGGTCATCGATCACTCCCGCTGGTCTCCTGCTTTGCCAGAAAGGAGCTGTAATCGACGCTTTCCACGCCTGGTTTACATAGCTCGCTAGATAGAATTCTTTGCTTTTTTTTTCTCCTGCTGCCCTAGTTTTCAAATTTTGAAAAGCCATAAGCCGATTTGTGTGCTTTGGAAGGCTGAAGGTTTCCTCAAAGTTTGCGCTGTCTAATTCGATCACAGTAAGCTTTCTGTTTCTGAATGCGACGAAATACAGAATTGGAGTCTCGTTCTCAATGATACTGTACGCTACGCGTTTCTCAGGAACGAGGCTACCCTCGACTACAGTCGAAGAGGTAAACGGAGGAAAACTGTAAAACACTTCTTCATTCTGCTCGTTTGGGTCATCAGAGTGAATCACTATTTGCAAGGTGTCAGGAGGATCGTCGGTTTCAAGCGTTCTGACAATGCTCCACTTGTTAGCTAGATAGTACTGGAAAATATGTGTTTCCCTCAGTACTTGAAATGTTTCGGGTGTCGCCATTGCGAAATGAGAGAAATTGGCTGTCAACTGTGGAAGGGGTGTGTGTGAAAGAACTTTGAAAAAATGATGTAACTTTAGCACAATATTGTAAATCATTTCTGGCGGCTGAAAATGACATGTCAAATATCGATGTCAATTTTAATCAAAAATGACATTTGCTGTCGCTTCCTGATTCGGTCTGTTCAGATCAAGGATATGATTTGAAGATATCCTGGTATCATTTGCGCTTAAATCGAGAATCGATCGATTTAGTAAGATAGAAATTCTCCGTTGACTCGCAAGTCCATATCATTTTCAGAACGTAAAAAACGGCTTCATAAGCTAATGACGTCTAATTTTGACGAAAATATGTTTTCTATTCCTTTTGATGAAGGTTGCGAGATTATCTGCAAACCGTGCCCGAGAATAGTTATTGAAGATTCTATGGAAATAGAGGCTGACTTTTTCAATCATGAGCCAATTCCAAGCACAGCCCCGAGCGCAAATACGCAATTGGTCCTTTGGAACGCGCCTTTGACGTGTAGATCGGAAGTTAGCTCTAATTCTTCACGCGTTTCCGGGTCACGCGCTTTGCGCGAAATTGACTTACAAGAGATAAAAAGCAGACTTGATACAGAATTTTCAGAGACAAGTTTGGACTTGAGGAATGAAGACCCTCTTGTTTGTTTAAATGGTGAAGTAAACAAGCAGATTGTCGTGCGCAAACCGTACGAATCCGACATACGCAAGAAACAATATACGGGCGTAATTAGTATTAAGCAGCGACGTTTGCAGGCTGACAGTATATCAATGGCAGAAACAATTAAGTGCAATTGCAAGTCGCACTGCTGTCTATCTTTTTCATCCGCAGATATTCAGTCTTTTCGCGAAAATATTTTCAGTATGTCGCAAAAAGATAGAAAGGAATACTTCATCAAAGACTTGCTAAAAAACAGCTTTCGATCTGAGGACAAGTTCGACTTCAAATACTTTTTGGGCAAGAAGCAGGTATGTTTTTTTTTGAACTCGTTCATTAGCTAATGAACGGCCTTTGGCCAAAGCGCGACTCACAATTAGACACTTTGGCTGCGGGAACCGTTCATTAGCTAATGAACGGCCTCTGGCCAAAGCGCGACTCACAATTAGACACTTTGGCTACGGGAACCGTTCATTTGCTAATGAACGGCCTCTGGCCAAAGCGCGACTCACAATTAGACACTTTGGCTACGGGAACCGTTCATTAGCTAATGAACGGCCTCTGGCCAAAGCGCGACTCACAATCAGACACTTTGGCTGCGGGAACCGTTCATTAGCTAATGAACGGCCTCTGGCCAAAGCGCGACTCACAATCAGACACTTTGGCTGCGGGAACCGTTCATTAGCTAATGAACGGCCTCCGGCCAAAGCGCGACTCACAATTAGACACTTTGGCTGCGGGAACCGTTCATTAGCTAATGAACGGCCTCTGGCCAAAGCGCGACTCACAATTAGACACTTTTGCTACGGGAACCGTTCATTAGCTAATGAACGGCCTCTGGCCAAAGCGCGACTCACAATTAGACACTTTGGCTACGGGAACCGTTCATTAGCTAATGATCGGCCTCTGGCCAAAGCGCGACTCACAATTAGACACTTTGGCTACGGGAACCGTTCATTAGCTAATGAACGGCCTCTGGCCAAAGCGCGACTCACAATTAGACACTTTGGCTACGGGAACCGTTCATTAGCTAATGAACGGCCTCTGGCCAAAGCGAAATTTTTCTTGGACCTTGTGATAGATTGTGTAATGTGTGTGAGTGCTGACGAGCATGCGACGGCCGTCCCGCCTGCAGACGTGCAGTGTTGGGGGTGTCTCCCAAGCGTCTTAAATTGGCATGACCTACCAAAACCCTTATGCATTTTCTAGATAATGTGTTATTAATTTTTGAGTGACGGTTTTCTTTTTGTAACAGGTGTGCTTTAAGTTCTACTATATGGCTTACGGCATCAGCTACGGGTATCTTCACGACTGTCGGACACGCGTGCTCGAGGGCCGACACACGTTTGTTCATGGATTGACGTACGAGGAGGACAACCGCAAGATTTCTCTGAAACGCGAGTCGGTCGTCGCCTGGCTCAAGAAATACGCCGACGAATACGGACAACACCAACCTGACAAAGAACCGATTCATCTTTCGGATGGATTGACCATCGAAGAGCTGTGGGACGAGTACAACGAGGGCTTGCAAGAGAATGAGGAGAGGGAAAAATGCTCTCTCAGTTACTTCTACAAAATATTTGACGAAGATTGCAGGAAGTGGCTCAAGATTCCATCGACGAACCGATTTTCTCAGTGCGATGTTTGCGCGTCCTTCAAGTTATTGAAGGAAGGCTTAACCAAATCTCAAAAAGGTGAATATTCATGAATAGCTTTGTGATGTGTTTATATGCTTATGTAATTTGTTCACTGGCCCAAATTTGTGTATCTTGCACAGCGCAATACAACGGGCCTCTCAACAAACATCATGCAATCGCACGAGCGGAGCGCCAGAAGTTCTACAAACATGGTCGTAAAGCGAATATGACCAAGAGCATTACCATGAACAAAACTTGGCATAAGTATGCCTCGGTGATCATCGATGGCATGACGCAGTGGACCACCCGACTGCCCCACTTTCGACGTATCCCTAAACATCTGGACTCTAAGGACTTCCTTGACGTGCACAACATGGGGAGCATGATCGAGAACGTGGGCCGCTTCATGGATTTCAACTACGCCAACTTCAAGGACGATGCGAACTTCCTTGTCAACGTTTTGCACCGGGATATCCTCCGCATTCAAGAGCATCGACGCAACGGGACGGGGAAAATTCATACCCGATGCCGGAAGTATTGTATGTACAGCTTGACAATGTGAGCACCAACAAGAGCAAGTTGATGTTGGCATACGCAGCTTGGCTGGTGCACACGGACGTCTTTCGCAAGGTGAAACTCAACTTTCTGTTGGTGGGACATACGCACGAGAACATTGACCAGATGTTTTCACGCTTCTCCGTGCGTCTACGACGCAAGCAAGCTTGGACGCTCGACGAGATGATAGAGGTCGCACAAGAATGCTTTACGGATGGTGTAATATGCGAGCACACCGAGAAGATCTTCGACTTCAGCTCTTGGTTTGATGGTCACGTCTTCGATTGCCACAATATTTTGGCACAGCAGGCTTTCAAGTTCAAGAAGAACGAGCACGGCGAAGTGGGCATGCAGTACAAACAGTATTCCATTTCACCCAAATGGTTACCCGAGACTCCATTGCCAAAGCTTGTTTCTACACCCCCTGTCACGGGGCCTGGATACATCAAGCCGATTCCTTTTACCGAAGAAGGCATCGAAAAGCTTGAGCATACCTTACAGGCGTTGAAGGACATTTTGGGCACAAAGCTCACGGAGGTGCACGAAAAGTTTTGGCGCGAGGATGTCATCGAGAAACAGCGCCACCTAACTGCTGGTGGAGAATGTCAAGCGCCCGCGATACCCTTCCAGCATCCCGAGAAAATCGCCATCGAGCGCAATACCACCTTGGTTCGACTGATAGAGGCGCCCGCGTTGGCGATAGAAGCTGCCGAGGCTGCCGCCGTCCCCGCTATACCGGTGCGCATCCAACGCCGAATTGATCGAGCGCCGATAGAAGTGTACAACGGTAAACGGAAACACCAAGGTCGAGCCCAAAAGCGAGCAGAGCAGTACGTGGACAACGCCCAGTGGGAGGTCACCTACGGCCAGATGACAGTCGGCAGCTTTGCGGTGGCTCTCGCGGTGGAATCTGAAAACGACAAGTTCGCGTTCCGCGTACAACTGAAGCGAAGCGAATGGTCGGATCCGTTGTACTTGGTGAAGGTGGAGGCGCGCTATCCGTCAACTCAACAGCTGCTATATCGCTATTTCCAACCCAAAAGCACACCGACACCAAGAAGAAGCACCTCGGCAAGCAGCTTGCGAGTCACCCAGGAGCTTTCGCAGCGCCACCGGGGCACCGACCGTCTACCGAGACTTTCGATAAGAATGAAATAGTGCTGGCATGGAATGTGGATGCGAATGACCCCGAACGGAGTATACCGAACGAGCAATACGCGCAGATAGTCGTCGCTTTGCTTGCACAACAATCCAAACGCACGCGCAAGGACCTAGGTGACTTGAATGAATCGGATGATTCCGATGAAGACGAAGCTTTTGATAATTGCGTAGCGGTAGCGGTAGCACCTGAAGTGGACGCGTAAAGCAAGACGAAAAAAAAACATGTAAATAATATGTGTATAACGTGTATATAGATTCTGAGTCAAAAGTTCTGTGTGTTTTCACTCCTCCTAGATTTCGAAAAAGTGCATTTGACCTCAATTTTGTACCATAAAAACCATTAAATCTAATGCACAACCTGCACTTGCATGTTCTTGACTGTTAAAATGCGGCTTTTTAAGCCTATCATGAGGTAAATAAGGCAATATCATTTTCACATGAGAATATCATTTTCATCGAATAGTGTGTTCTGTGGGATCGGCGTTCCGGGTATCGGGAGGTCTCTTCTCACTTCCTCCTTGGTGTGTGCGCTCTTTGTAATTTGTGCCACCGCCGCACCGCACGCCGTTGCCGGTGTCGGTGGTGCCGATGCGCGCGCATGCACGGCTCCACCGGTCGGTGGTGCTACGTGGACTGCCTCGGCAGTCCCGACTACGGGAACATCAACGACTGCATTGCATCGTAACGATCTTGGCGACGCGGTGGGTGGTGTGAGCACGGTTGCTATTCCGCCACATCGACAGACGCGGTATCGGGAGCTGCGGCAAGGATTCCGCACTCTCCGCAATGTCCCGCGGCTGCCATGGCTATATGATCCCGACCCACCAGTTCCGCCGTCGCCGCCTTACCCGCCACCGCCGTACTCGTCCGATGACGAGGAGCCGAGCTCTGGTGACCATGCGGCTGTGATCGAGGATTCGGAAATTTCTTCTACGAGTGATTTACCACCGGCCCCGGAGGCCGGCAACTACTTCACCCTCACGCTACTCCGGGCCGGACCGCCAGTCCCGCAGACCTCTAGTGGCTGAGATTCGTCACACCGTGCCTGCCTAGAGATTAGCTATTGCTTAGCCTCCTAGATGTGCAGAGGAGCTCTCTGAAATTGAGCTGTGTTTAGGGTTTTAGCAGTTAACAGCAGTATCTGTCAACCTTGCTGTGACCTGGGACCGCCCTGACCAAGAGTACAGGCCCCCAGGTGGGCTACAGTTTCCTCCTGAAGTTAAGTGGGGAGTTTGTTTGCTTCGTTTCACTACTAGCTTCGGTCACCACCCTAGGTGGTGTGCTGGATGTGACACACCGACAGTTTAATCTGTCATCACTTGTCACTTCCTAAAGTAGGCTGGGTGGCCGTCACCAGTAGTCGGGAAACTCCCGCTAGTATTTACGTGTATCCTTTTTTTATCAATCTGACTTTTACCGTTCTGATTCCGAAACCCTTAACTCAGGGTTTATTTCCAGTTATCATAGTTATTCACTCCGAACTATATATCTGACACGTTTCCCGTTGTGAATTTCACCCCGTCGGAGGTCTCGCCCCGCGTGGTGCGATTTGGTAAGCCAGGGTTGTTGTTTAATTCTAATGTCCAAATTGAGGTGAGTGGCAGGTTGTGGGCATTCACGGCCGGAGCGCGCCGCGTTGACCTGCGAGTCCCGCGACCTGACTCGCATGTGCGTTTAGGTGCTAAAAAAAACGTGTTTCCCACAGTTTCTGTCATATTTCTTGGTGTGCATTTGGACCCGCGCCTGCTTGGGAGGGCACAAACTAGGTCTTGTGGCGCATCGGCGCAACGCGCATGGCTCACGTGTCACGGCCTTGACGACCTGATGTATGGCGCGGCTGTTATTGAACTGTAACCGCAGCAACGCGCAAGAGTTTGGTGGGTATGAGTGCAGCAGACTGGTAGACCAGAAGTGCGTGCTTGAGCTCAATGCTCCTCATATACTCTAGTGCTCTCACGCGTCGTGTCAGGGATATGACCGATGACATATGTGTCATACCTGTCATACCTGTCATGCCATGTCATGTCATGTCATATGTCATAATGACATACAGTCGTCGAGTATTGTCAGTACGGTCGACTATGACATGTACAGTCATAATGTTTGTCATCCACCTAAGGTGAGTGACATCTGTCATCGAGAGGCCAAGTATACTGTATGGCATCGAGATGGCGAAGCAAGACAAGTTCTTGAAGTACCGAAGGGTCCTGACAAGACGCGTCTTCGCTTCTAGCATGCACTGAACAGCATGCGAGCATCAAAGGCTATATCGACCAGCCGATGCGGGAAGTTCACCCAGTGCTCTCGGGTTCACAACCCGATGGTGGTAACGCATGAGATGCGTGAGGGCACTGGAAGTATATGAGGAGCATTGGGCTCAAGCAAGCACTTCTGGTCAACAGACTGCTGCACTCATACACCCACCAGAATATTGCGTTTGGCGGTTACCGTTCAATAACAGCAGCGTCACACATACTGTTCGCATAGCGAACCGTGACCGTGGTATTGCTTCCGCTCAGGCGAAGAACGAGAACTCAAGTGCAGCAGACTTGACACATATACGTATATTGATTTGTATACAGCGCGACTGAGTTCGCATACATACCGTCGAATATCTGCACATACACGACAGCTTTCGCTTCAATACATCGTCAGCGATCCGAGCGGAATTGTGCATAAAATTGTCGGCGCGACATAAATCACATTCAGCATATACTGCGTCGAGGTGTGCGCACGATATATGTATGCTGTCAATAATCGCAGGGTATGGTACGATGTGCGAGAATTAAGCGCGCATATGAAAAATGAGCGATAGTGCACATAGTCTCATCAACTGCGACAGAGATGCACATAATCTCATCATCAGCGACAGCGACATTCGCAATTGTACCGCGCGACCCGTACAGTATACATAAAGATGTGCGATGATCATAATTCGTACCGTGCGACGCAGATGTGCGATGATCATAATTCATACCGTGCGACGCAGATGTGCGATGATCATAATTCGTACCGTGCAACGCAGATGTGCGATGATCATAGTTCGTACCGTGCGACGCATGCATCAGCATGCAGATCGACATGCGACATACACAATTCGTATCACGCGCATACATAGTGTGTAAAATCTCGATGTTCGTACCATATCGCACCAAGTGGGCGCATACAGCGACAAATCGACGCATGATAAAATAAGGCCCAACTATACACATACATGCTGCGCAGAGATACTGTGTGCGACATCATCATCGTTACACACACGCGCATGCTGTGCAGAGATAGAGTTTGCGATATCGTCATCGTCATACACATAAATGCTGTGATTGTGAATGAATGGTCATTATGATCACACTTATCATTATTATCACAGTTCACTATCACATGGCATACTGTGATTGTGTGCACGGGATATACATGTGATCAAGCTAGAGATACACATGTATAAATCCAGTAGACATGCATATATACATGCATACATGCATATTGAAAATACATACTTGAAAAAGTTTTGGGAATTTTTCGTCGAGAATCGTATTTTTGGTGATTTTTCTGAGTTCGCGTGGCAGAAAAACACACTAGATCGTCAAAAAAACATCAAATTGCTCAAAATTTGCATTCGAGAATGTTATTTTATGTTTAAGTGCATCAAATGTGTGTAATTTCCACAAAAAAAAATGACTTCCAAAAATGAGACTGGAATGAGACTGGGGCCAGTCTCATTTCTGCGATTCCATCGTTTATTACCGGTGGGGAGGTGCAGCCTCTGATTGACCAGGGGAGCTTCCGGACTGTGAGATTGCCACCAGCACCATCTTTGTGCTGAACAAACCCTGGAAGCCACGGGATGGCCTGCCGCCGGTCCAAATTCATAAAGTTCGGATGGCCGTGGCGGCCACGTGGCACTGGGGCTACACCCAGACTGAGACTGCATGCACGGTAGCAGACCTGCCCACCTTCCGCCTTCTCTTCATCCTGTCTATTATCTTTGCTGGTATGGGGGTTATGGTCTATCACTTTGACGTCAACCAGGCCTTTGTTCATGCCCGTCTGGAGGTTCCTATATATGTGCGGTTCCCCTCTGGATATAAGTATAAGGGCAGATATGGCTATGCCAAGCTGCTCTATGCTCTCTACGGGCTACGGACAGCTGGTGCTTACTGGCAGAAGCTGGCCAACAAATTCATGAAGTCCTTCACTATCAGGGAATGCACTTCACCCAGTCCACATATGACCCGTGCCTCTACTATATTGTGACCTCTGTGTTCGTAGCCTTCGTGACTGTCTACGTGGATGACTTCGGGCTGACAGATGATGCATTCCACCAGGCTTTTCTGGGCAGCTTTCCAGGCGGCATTCAAGAGCAAGAATCTTGGCCGTATGACAGCCGTCCTGCAGCTTGCGGTTGACTATGATCGGTGGGGCATTGCATTGTCCCAAACCAGGCAGATCAAGGAGCTCATGTCCAAGTTCAAGCTTCCGGCCAAAACCTTTCACAATCCGATGGATGTGAACCTCATTATCCAGAAGCCGGAGCACCCTGATCTCACCCTTGTCACCCCGTACCTCTCACTGCTTGGGTCCTTGTTGTGGATTGCACGGTGCACCAGACCAGACGTCTACTACTCGGTTATATATCTGGCACAGTTCTCCTCATGCCCCTCGGCTCAGGCCTGGGAGGCACTTCAGAGAGTGGCTCAGTATCTGTGCTTCACGTGGCACTACCGCATTCGTTATGCTTACCCCAGTGCACCGCTACCTTTCGGGGTAAACGATATTTGACACGAAGTGGGAACTGATTCCGCGCGATCGAGATGTCATCAGACCTGAGACAGGTCGTCATCGTCATTTCGCCGGATCCGAGGTGCCACCGCTGCGAGGTGCACATGGTAAAGCTGCGAACGGAAGGTCAAAGGCAAAGGGGAAGGCAAAGGGTTTAAGATTTAGCGGCAGTAGGAATAGTTTTCAGAAGCATATGAAAAGTATTCTAGTGCTTCTGAAAACTATTCCTACTTCTTCTATATCCTAAACCCTTTGCCTTGCCTTTTACTGCTGCACGCGACCGGCAAGCATCTTTGAAACTTCCGAGTTTCAAAGATGCGTTTTGTATTTTGGGTGCACCCTAAAATTACAAAACAGCCGAGCGCTTCCCGTTTGTGCGGGATATTCACATTTATTCCATGGCATATTTCATATGAAATATACACATAAGCACGAAGGCATCGGCCACGCATCTTTGAAACTAACGAGTTTCAAAGATGCGTTTTTGGTCATTTGGGTGCGCATACCCAAATAACAAATCAGCCGAGCGCTTCCCGTTGGCGTGGGGTATCCATCGCTTGAATGTTGAATATTCATTATGATATGAGTTAGCATGCGAGGTTGCGAAGGCATCGGGACAGAATCTACGAAACTGTCCTATGCCTTTGCCTTTGGGTTTGGGTTCGAACGTACCCAAACCCAAAGATGCCAAACAGCCGAGGGCTTCCCGTGCGTCCTAGCGCACGAAACTTGGCACAAATACTGCCTCGATACATATCTTTAAGTTACCTGAATCTCAAGGCTTCAAGTTACTTGTGCGCGAAACGCGCAATTTATTTCTAAGGCAGATGTTTTGGGTTTGGGTTCGAACGTGACACCCAAACCCAAAGATGCCAAACAGCCGAGGGCTTCCCGTGCGTCCTAGAGCACGAAACTTGGCACAAATACTGACAAGGTACATATCTTTAAGTTACCTGAAGCTCAAGGCTTCAAGTTACTTGTGCGCGAAACGCGCAATTTGTTTCTAAGGCAGATGTTTTGGGTTTGGGTTCGAACCCAAACTCAAAGATGCCAAACAGCCGAGGGCTTCCCGTGCGTCCTAGAGCACGAAACTTGGCACAAATACTGCCAAGATACATATATTTAAGTTACCTGAAGCTCAAGGCTTCAAGTTACTTGTGCGCGAAACGCGCAATTTGTTTCTAAGGCAGATGTTTTGGGTTTGGGTTCGAACCCAAACCCAAAGATGCCAAACAGCCGAGGGCTTCCCGTGCGTCCTAGAGCACGAAGCTTGGCACAAATACTGCCAAGATACATATCTTTAAGTTACCTGAAGCTCAAGGCTTCAAGTTACTTGTGCGCGAAACGCGCAATTTATTTCTAAGGCAGATGTTTTGGGTTCGAGTTTGGGTTCGAACCCAAACCCAAAGATGCCAAGCAGCCGAGGGTTTCCCCTGCGTGTGCATGTGTGTTAATTCATACGAAATATTTCATGGAATAAATGTGAATATCCCGCACAAACGGGAAGCGCTCGGCTGTTTGGTAATTTTAGGGTGCACCCAAAATACAAAACGCATCTTTGAAACTCGGAAGTTTCAAAGATGCTTGCCGGTCGCGTGCAGCAGTAAAAGGAAAGTCAAAGGGTTTAGGATATAGAAGAAGTAGGAATAGTTTTCAGAAGCACTAGAATACTTTCCATATGCTTCTGAAAACTATTCCTACTGCCGCTAAATCTTAAACCCTTTGCCTTTCCCTTTGCCTTTGACCTTCCGTTCGCAGCTTTACCATGTGCACCTCGGAGCGGTGGCACCTCGGATCCGGCGAAATGACGATGACGACCTGTCTCAGGTCTGATGACATCTCGATCGCGCGGAATCAGTTCCCACTTCGTGTCAAATATCGTTTACCCCTTTCGGTGCTCACAATAATACAGGTGTATTCGGATGCTGACCATGCTCGTGACAAACTCAACGGGTGCCTCTCCTACTCGGGAGGCATTGTGTTCCTCAACGGCATGGTGCTTCATTGGGTGTGTGCCCGCCAGATCGATGCTGAGATGTCCTCCACTGGATCTGAGTATGTGGCTGCCTCTGTGGTTGGACAGCGGACCGTGTCTGCTATCCATATAATTGTGTATATGTTCGGATTTATCATAATCACGCAGCAGGAGCCGGGTGTGTCTGCTCTGGCTCTGTCTACGGCTTTCCCTGCAGCTGACACTTCTTGGATGCAGAGAGCGGCCACCTTCTTCGAGAGTCATGCTATGGGTTATGGTCAGATGGGCCCCGCCTCCCCCCTACACTATCGGGAGGCTGAGTCTGTTCCTGACAGCAGCCTGTATGCCCTACCTCATGCGGTGCCGGTGCCATTTGACGGCACGGGCTATGAGGACGGTCCGCGGGAGTACCATTCTCAGCGGTCCGGCATGTATGGTACCTCTGGACCCTTCATTCCCAGGCTGGAGCTCCCGGTGGCTGCTGCTGGAAATGACAGCCTGACTAGTTCGTACTGATTTTTTTTTCGTTGTCCGGCGGGGCGTTACTTGGGAGCCAGCCACTTGCTGTAGTTGAGATCGCCTATTCATTTTGGCATCTTATTTTTCTATCCTAGCCACTTGCGAGCAGCGTTTGTTTTTTTTTTTATGGCACGTCCATGGGCGGAGATCCCTTTTCAGAGTGCAAGAGACGACAACGCTACATCGACCGGCAGGGTTTTCTTAATTTTAGCTGCCTAATCCAACATGCAGACCGGCGGTTTCTTGCATACGTTACCCAGCCACTTGCAGGAAAAAGAATCTGTGATCGGAGAGTATTATTATTTTTATCTCGTTGCTCACAGCTCATCCTAGCATGTACTTTATGCTTTAGCACTCAACCACATCTTGAGACTTAGCTAGCCCCTAGAGTTGACATCTTACATTTCTTGTAGTAAACTCTAGTAGCTAGGGTGGTGTGCTGTCACAAGCTGTGCACCTCAAATGAGGTGGTGTGCTGGAAATGACAGCCTGACTAGTTCGTACAGTCAGGTGTCATATCCAGTGTGTCATTCTCGGTGTACAGCTAGTGACCTAGACTCAGTATTTATGTCCTTCTATACGAGTCTAGTGATCCGTTTGTTCCGTCGGCTCTCGGGTCCCCACTGTCTGTTGAGCTGTTTCCAGTAGCTGCCATGATTGACAACCAGGCGGCCTCCTCCATCCTGAGGAATGTCATGCTATCCACCAAGAATAAGCACGTGTTGATCCGTTTTCACTGCTTTCGGGGGTGGGTGTGTGCTGGGTACCTGGTGCCTGTGTATATCAATACTTTGCTCAACCTGGCTGATATCTTCACCAAACCTCTTCCTGGACTCAAGGACAAGGTGCGGATGATCATCAGCATGATCGAGTCCTTCATGGACGTGATCCGCCCGCGCCCCAGTGGTGCGGGTGACTCCTAGGTTCTCTGGTCATCTGTCCGGCTGAGCTGCAGGCCTATGCGCCGGCAGCGGTCGGGCAAGGGGCAGTGTGTATTGCTTATTTTTTCCTTTACGACCCACAATCAGCAAATCCACTGGCCCGCTTTCGGCCAATACGGCCAATCTCCAAATTTGCCCGCCGCATGCGCAAAATTTCAATTTAAAGTACAGTATGGTGATATTGTAAAAATCGTATAATTTTGCATAAATTTTGGTATTTTCATATCAAACGTCACGGCCCGCATCCATATATTCCATCGGCCCGCATGCGGCCCGGAGTGGTGAGCTACGGCCCCGGGCCGGCCCGCCACGGTAAGCAATATACCCTGGCAAGGGGTCTTTCTGGTCTGACTGGATTGATGCCCTTTGACGTGGTGCCCTCCTGGACTGGAATTTGTGTTCGTGGACAGACTGGTACCTATGACCTGCCCTATGAGACCTTAGACACCGACAGCTCTACTCTGACCTGAAGCACATCTGACTGGATTCTGGCCTTTGGACTGCATCCTGTATTTCTTTGACATCTTCTATGACTTCGAGCACTGGTTGACCATCGAGCTGAGCAGCATCGGATGAGAGTATCTGTCGGAGAGCGAGATCTGGCGGAGATCAGTTACTATTTTCATATCCCTGTGGCAGTCCACCTAGTTGGCATGCATATACTAGTACTTTAGCATTCGGTTTAGAGGGTTAGCCGGAAGCGGTGATGGCGGCAGGTCAGCCCTTTGGTTGATGTCGTTCTGATCCATGGAAGGGGACCTCTTAGTTTGCATTAGCTACCTGTTTCACATTCTTGTGCCACCTCAGCTGAGGTGGTGTGCTGAGATTCAGTAGTTCAGTACCACGTATGACGTATGACAGTGACAGTGACAGTACAGTGACTTCCTACCTGTACTCAGTAGTTCGACTTCGGTAGCTTAGACTGTGACACACGATATGATTGCCTAGTGACGGCCTCAGACCTTAGATAGCCTGAGAGTCGTGTATTGATTCTATCTTTTGATATACCCGATTGCCTCGCTCAAACCCTACGGCGTTCAGCGTTTTCACTGTGTCACTAGGACATTCTAGTAAACTTTGCTCTGTAATTTTGTAGGGTTTCTGCTTACTGTTGCGAACGCCTGGGTTTCGAACGCCTGTTTCTCACGTATGTTGTTTCGTTCTCGTGGCGTGTGCACCTGTTTTTTTTCTCTCGTCTTAGTGCTGATATTTCTGCTTTTATCGTGCAGGTATTTCAAACACTTATCACTCGCTGGCGAAATGCTTGTTGCCGAGTCGGGAAATCTGTTTGATTTAGCTTTTTAGCGTCCTGCTATTTTCAAGGCGCTGATATTTAACCTTGTGCATGAACTTTTTTGTTGTGACATTTCTTATTTTGTATTCGCCGTGTATGGCTCATTCTTTTACAATTGTATTTGCACATTTCTTCTTGTAACGAAACCAAACTTTAGTGCTTTGCTTGTTTGGGCATGATGCCCGCTTGCTTGCTAGATGAATGCATATAGTGCGTGTGCACCCGATAAATTCTTTCACTGTCTACGTACCGCTGAAAGCTCTTAGGGTATTTTTGCATAGTTAGTTGTCTCAAAATTCAGTATGTGAAAACCGTTCGTCCGGAACAATTTTCTGTAAAATTTTACGACAGATTTGAGTATGGATATCATGGTTTTCGCAGCTGCGATAGACATGCCAGTTACACTCATTTCTGTCGTACACTAAAATATAAGTTGTGTCTCACGATGCGACAAATAAAAAGACCTCGCGACAAAATGAAGTGCTTCCGTGGCATATCCGGTATGTCATCTTCGGTGACTCTGCTTGTGTCTGTCTGTATACGTATTCTCGTATGTTATCGATTATTGAGTTCGTTCTGCAACTGCCGGGAGCGTTCTCCCCACTGCTTATCGCCCGCACATTCCAGCAACGATATCACGGTAATAGGTAAAATGGTCATCATCAGTCGAGATGTTTTTTTTTCAAAATCGAAATGAACAAAGATGTTATCAGTCCTCGATAAATATTTTGTGAACGTATCGTTATTGATCGATAACCGTTCGGAACTTATCATCATCGGTCGATACATATTTCGCGAAGCTTGCTGGAATTGGCACGGTGACTGTCATATCGTCATCGTGTCATTCCGATCATCGATCTCGGTGAACCACAGAGTCGACTGTCTCGCCGGGTATATCATTATTCTATTATGATATACATGAGCTTTTTACCTTTCCACTGACGGCTGCCGAGAGCCTGGCACAGATATGTCGGTCTGACATATCCAACAGGTTATGGGCTTTCCGTCTTTTGAGCGTTTTCTGTTCGTTAGTGGGTTGGTAGTAGGGTCGCTCTAGGCCTTTTGGCGTGGCGAGAGCGACCTACAGTAATCACTCACATTTAAGGAAACTCGACGTTAAGGAAATAGCCAGCGTTTCGGGGGGGGGTACCCAACTCGATGAGAAAAGCTGACTGGATTTTCCGACTTATGAGATGGCCTGAAATAAGGAAAATGACCGCTGGCTGCCTAGCTGGAGAGGCATTTCTTAAACTAAGAAAACTTTGCCGGGAAATTGACAAATATGGTATATTTGATGGGTTTTCATGATTTTTTGCACAAAACTTGTCTTAAAAGGTTTAAGTTCCTGATAGTCTGTTTCAGATATAATATCGTCATCAAAATCTTGCTTTAATTCTTTAAGCTGCGCACGGCTCTCAGGGTCCATTTTCTCGGAAAAATGAACACCTTAAGAGAACGGGCTGGCTAGGGAAGGTGTCCACGTGGATGGTTATGGAATTCGCTGGCTGGCTCACGAGATCGCGGTCCACTATCGGAAAAAAGGTTATCGAGGAATAGATAGCTCCAAAATGGGGAATAGAATTTTCGATCTGTTTTTGGGGAATAGATTATATGTCACATGTAACCATGCTTAATTCAATCGAGCGCCAAAAAAATTTACAAGCAGTTTGACTAGCACACTCCCCAACACTTCACAGCCATGGAGGACCAGGAGGAGAAAAATGTAGCATGAAGCATAATTTTTTCCACCATTCGATTCTAAAGCGTTTGTATTCATTTGGTGAATACCTTTCGTTTGAACTATCGATTGGCCCCATCCGCAACCGCATCAGCTTAGCCTTCGCGACTACAAGCTAAGTTGGTGCGGTGTGAGATGGTTTCAACCACTTGCGGCTTTGCATAATAGGGGTTTTCGTGAGAATCTTCTCACGAAACTTGGCAGTGATATTGTTCATATCAATATCAGTGCACCCTCAAGAGTATATGGCAAGCCGTTGAGTATATTAAAGACGGCCGCGTGCTGGCATGATGCCTTTTGGGTTTGAAACCCAAACCCAAACATGCCAAACAGCGAAGGGTTTCCCGTGAGTTCCAGCGCACGTAACTTTGCAAAATATATTGATAAGATGCATATATTTCACTTTTCTGAAGTGCAAGGTTTGCGATAGCTTGTGCGCGAAGTTAACATATCATTTCTTTGACCCAGATTTATGAGTTTGTATATCACGCTAAAATCTGTGTCAAAGAAATAGTAATACCATTTTGTGCACAGATTTTCTTAGACCTTGTGCTTCGAATATATCAAAGATAAATATCTTGGCAATATTTCTACGCAGTTACGTGCGCTAGAACGCACGGGAAGCCCTTCGCTGTTTAGCATGTATTGGGTTTGGAAACATTCGAACCCAAGCCCAATAGATCTGCCAAAGAAATAAATTGATGGTTTTGCCAACAAGTTATCTCAAACCTTGTGCTTCTGAGAACTAAAAGATATGTGTCTTGTAAATATTTGTGCATAGTTTCGCGCGCTATAACGCACGGGAATTGCTTTTCAGTTTGGCATGTATTGGGTTTGGGTAAACTCGAACACAAACCCAATAAATCTCCAAAGAAATAAATTGATGGCTTCGTGCACAAGGCTTTTGAGGCCTTGGGCCTTTGGCAACTAAAAGATATATATCTTAGTAATACTTTTGCAAAGTTACGGGCGCTGGAACTCACGGGAAGCCCTTTGCTGTTTGGCATGTTTGGGTTTGGATTTGCATGTACCGAAACCCATGATGTGTAGCACGCGTTTTGCGCATAGCTGACATCAGAGGTTGTGCGTTTGAGGGTGCACCAATATTGCTAGCAATATTGGTGCCAAGTATCGTGCGCTAGAACGCACGAGAACCCCTCCGCTGTTTGAGTTTTGATGCGATGTGCATGAAAGTTATAAGGGCCTCTCAGCTTAGCTCGCAGTCGCGACTGCAAACTGAGCTGATGCGGCCACGGCTCAGTCAAGAGCTAAAAACACTCCTACCTAAGAGTCTAAATGATATATCTTTGTGCATTACGAACGTTGGAAAATGTTTTCCCAATCTAATTTACTCGCAAACAGTGTGGGCAATCATACGTGCAGTGAAATATTCACGGCCGTGAATTTAATATTCACGGCCGTGAATTTAATATTCACGGCCGTGAATTCCAGATTCGGGAGGGCGTAAACCGTACGTTTAGGGCTCTACAGTATGTGAGAACTGAAGTCGGCTTGGTTGCAAAGACCAGTCTGGTATTTTCTCTAAGTATTTTCAGACGTTCCCAAAGTGACCAAAAACCGAACGATCGGCGATCGAACGGTTTTTGGTCACTTTGGGAGTGAGATCGTGAGTTTAGGGTTGGTGACAACACGCGAAACAACACTGAGTATTTTCAGACGCGTTCCCAAAGTGACCAAAAACCGAACGATTGGCGATCGAACGGTTTTTGGTCACTTCGGGAGTAAGATCGCGAGTTTAGGCTTGGTGACAACACTGAGTATTTTCAGACGCGTTCCCAAAGTGACCAAAAACCGTTCGATCGCCGATCGAACGGTTTTTGGTCACTTTGGGAGTGAGATCGTGAGTTTCTAAGGCTTGGTGACAACACGCGAGACAACACTCAGTGTTTAAGTATTACCAGTGTTTAAGTATTACCGTCTGAAAATACTTGAAGAAAATACTCACTGTTTGATTTGTTAAATATGCAATTTTAACTAAAGGCGGAAGGCTTTCTCTCCGGGAGTGTGCCCCTGTCCAGCGAAATAAAGATCTCTAAGATTGTATACTAATCTGAGTAATCTTTTGCTTCAAAATATTATCACATATTCCTACTTAGTATGATGTGGGTACCCGTTTCGCAAAGAAGATGAACCCCCATGTAGCGCAACTATTGCGGGTTTCAAATTCCTTAAATTCCACCCGCTTCCGCCAAATGAACGCGTCATCCCACAACGAGATGTGTGGTTGACCGTTCAGTTTGTGCAATTTGTTTAGGGAAAACAACGCATACGAAATACTATTTTTGCTAACGCTTCCCTCATCCGCTGCCCAGGCTCTCTTGCAAACGAGCGCGCGAATGAGCTGGAAGAAACGCCTAGCGGAAACGTGGACGCGGTTGACATCCGCGTTTCTGCTAGAGGTGAAATTGCACTGCCAAACGGTCAGTATGTGTTTATTATGCTTATATGATATGCGTGATATGTTCATGCTGTGCAGGATGCGTCCAGCTGTTGGGCGTGAGTCGAGTTGGCTGGCTCGAATCACGCCCATTACCCCCCTCTCAAGACCCGTCCAGCATCCTAGATTCCGAACGGATCTTGCTTCCAACCCTTTCTAATTTAAGCAGAATTGCCTGCACACTCGGTATCGTGGTCAGGAACTCGCGTAGCATTACGTATCTCGTTCGATGAAAGCCACGTACGGTACCTGGTTCAACGAAAGCCACGTATCTGGTTCAACGAAAGCCCTGTATCTAGTTCAATGAAAGCCCCGTATCTGGTTCAATGAAAGCCCCGTAATCTTGCTTGCGCAAAAAAAGTTGTTCCTAACACTTATTATATATGTAGTCAACTGTACAAGGGAACCGTGGAAAGCAAGGGCAACGCACCTTTCATTTTTGATGGAGAATCTTTACCCTGTCCTTTTTCTTGAATAGAGGACAATAAAATGCATACCATCAGTGTGTTCAACAGTACATCGATACCCGCCGTTGTCGCAAGAAAGGCACACCCTGCCGTACTTTTTCGGAGGCTTCCTCATGTTTGCAAAACGAAAGTGAACAGATGGGTGGGGGGAAAATTTTAACGCTTTATTAAAAATTTAAACGCAAAACTTTAGACGCATATGCATGTGTCACACACCTATTCCCCAAAAACAGATTGAAATTTCTATTCCCCATTTTGGAGTTATCTATTCCCGAATCATTATGCTACCTCCACTATCCATAGCGTTCTCTTATGACGCTGACGCGGGGGGGTACCCAACTCGATGAGAAAAGCTGACTGACCTGGATTTCTCTGTTTTCTTACAGGTGGGTGATTACTGTAGTTGACCACGTGCGTTCTGGGCGTGGCCTGCACGGTTGGATTTATTTAGTATGACCCCTTGTGCCGAGATGACCCCACACGATTATGAGAAGCTGTGTGGGAGTGTAGAGAGGCAGTTTGAGACGAAGTTGAGAAGTTGAGTGTTCGCCAGTTGCGCACCCTCGTCCATCATCAGCAACGACTTCGTCGGTTCGAGAGGCTCCAGGCGGAGAGATAGGATCCTGTCTCTTTGTCCATTGTTGTTTATGACTACGACGCAGGTGGCGCTACGATCGGTGGTGTTTTAGCACCGATTCATTCCCGTCTCTTCCGCAGATTTCAGATATCGCTTCTGGAGGGTTAGACCCCTTGATCCAGCTCAGCATTTTGGTTTCAGAGTCTGTCTATATCTCTCTCGTCGTTGAGAGCGCGTTGGCGCTAACTTGCGCCACCGAGATGTCTGACTCTTGCTCACAGACCCCTTGCGAATATATTATTTCCGATGGTGAATATTTTTCAGATGCTTTCTCTCTTGGAGGGACCTGCCCTGAATTGCACAGCTGTGTCTATTCACCTGAGTCCATTCACGTTTCGACGCAGACGAGTTCTGCTTTCTTTATAGACTCTGACGTTGTTATTCAGCAGTTGAAAACGGAAATTAAGAGGACAATGGAGCCTCTCGCAAAATTGAAGACGAAAATTGTTGAAGTCCCAGTGCCTGATTATGTTCCCTTCCAAGGCACGCCGGAACTTTCACATTTGCACAGACCCTTCCACTCGCCAGTTGTTGAGGCGAGTGGTAGCGACCAACTCGTTCATTTCACTAGGTTTTCGGCCTCCGATCTTTATTGTGACTTGAACTTTCACGACCTTACTCTTGAGGAATGGAATTTATTTTGGCTAGGTCAGTTTGATGGGATTGAAGCTGGCAGGCACGGCGGAACATTTTGCTTCGACCCAGACGCACGCGACTTTGCGTTATTTATTCTTCACGAGTACATTAGATTCCTTGAATGGTATTAAGTGGCAGCAGTGTTTATTTCTCAACTACTTTGTTTATTTCAACAGTCCGATGCTTATTCGTTTGTGGCGTCTGGCGACGAGAAGGATTGGAGCAGCTACATTTCTTTCTACACTCGTGCACCGGTATTGTGATTTTCTATTCGAAGATTTCGACGTACACTTTGCTTTTATTTCAGAGAACTTTAAAACACCGCAGCTTGTATATTTGGCCCTGGAGTGGCATCGCGACACACAGCAGCAGTTTATTATATCTCTTGGATTACGAGTTACAGCAGTACAAGTATTTCCGAAAATTGTTCTCATTCAAACCGGCAGTACAACCAGTAATTTGAAGTTGTCTTGCAAATATCTTTCTTTGTACCTAGCCAAGCAATTGATTAAGCTAGTGCTTTAGAAGCTGGCTACCTAGCACGTCCTTTGTCCTGTGCGATGTATTATTTTACCCTAGCACTGTACATTTTGCTCCCGTGACTTTTGTGCTAACTAGCAAAATAACATTGTATTGAGCTAGTCAGGGTGGTGAGCAGTCACTGTGTTCACCTCGAACGAGGTGGTGTGCTGGAATTGGCACGGTGACTGCCATATCGTCATCGTGTCATTCCGATCATCGATCTCGGTGAACCACAGAGTCGACTGTCTCACCGGGTATATCATTATTCTATTATGATATACATGCGCTTTTTGCCTTTCCACTGACGGCTGCCGAGAGCCTGTCTCGGCGTTCACAGATATGTCGGTCTGACATATCCAACAAAGTTGTCAAAACCTCTCGATAGGGGGCGGAAAATAACTCGATGCCGTCCCTTGTCTCGGGAGTGTTTTTACTCAACCTAACCAGCCGGGGAAACGACAGTAACTTACCGCGCGCGTTAAAACTATACAGTATGCGCGAACGCTGCCAAAAATAAACATAGATTAGTATGTTTCTTGAAAAAATCGCATATGTTCATATTCCCGAACACAAACACCACACCACAAACTGACGACCTCCCATAAACCGATGAACGTTTTTATTTTAAGAGGCAGCAGAGACGTTATTGAAAGGTTGCACCTCACAATCAAGATGTCGAACGCACAGCGATCAAACAAACTCACCCAAACGCCAAAACTGCCACCTAAACCAACATCGTGCAATAAATGTATGATAATCATGACTAGCCCTGCGAGCCGTGCAGGGCAACCACCATCGTCCGCTGCAACCAATAGGTCGAAAAGCGCCGCGTCGTGCACCATGTTGCAGCATCCTCCTCTTGAAACGTTCGCTATTGCTTGCGCTGCAAACGTTTGTCGAAGAACTTCCACGCCGGTTTCCCCAAACCTCCAAAATACTCCATCGCAAAAGGCCGCAAGAGTGTGAGGCTAGATTGGCCCGTACAATGCCCTCTTGGCTCGCTCATGTACCACCGCCGGCAAATCGCAGGCAAAACAAGGGGATGCAAGGCTCGCATCGACCACGATGTGTCTACTCGGCCTCGTCCATCGTGGTTGAGCACCGTGATGTCACGAGGCTTCCACCCATGTTACTACCCATGATGATTGCGATCCTCCACGATAACAAAGGCCGGATCAAAGACTTGCTTCAGCATAGATGCCAACACATCACGGACGGCATGATGTGCCGTAATAGCCCATCCACGGCCGTTCCTGACAAGGTAGGTGCAGCCAAAGAGGTCAATAGAAACGCATCACATACGCATCAGCTAAAATATGCATCAGGTCACCCAATTGCAAAGCCAACTAGCCAAGGTAATTTATTTACACTCATCATCGGCCTTATTTTGCTTTGCATGTAGCCATAGTACCTATTATATTCAAGGATTTATTTCAGTATGAGCGTAGGCAAATGCCAAATATCGCAGCATGAGCGTAGGCAAATTAATTAATAGCGGATTGAGCGTAGGCAAATGATTTTATTGCTAGTCTGCGCGTAGACGCAAATGATTTTAATGCTAGTCTGCGTGTAGGCAAATGATTTTAATGGCAGTATGCGCGTAGGCAGTAAAATCACTTGCCTACGCTCATACTGCCATTAAGATCATTTGCCTACGCGCAGACTAGCACTACACTCATTTGCCTACGCGCAGACTAGCATTAAAATCATTTGCCTATGCTCAAACTGCTATTAAATATTTTGCTTACGATCATATTGCGATATTTGACATTAGCCTACGCTCATACTGAAACACACCCTATATCCAATAAATGTGCCCCGATTGGTTTTCGTGATGAGATAGTGAGATAATCGTCGATATATCACGTGATAAGGCCCGACGCAAGTCATGACAGCATCACCAATAAGCAACAGCAACAACACCATGATACCATCAATTTCATCACGGTGCTTACAAAGGCAACCTCGAATTTCAATGCTTTGCCATACTTTAGCACTGTTCTGGCAGGAATTCCCCGCCTTCAAGTGAGCACACATTGCCCTTACTACTCATGTATTTTCCACACATATTGCACATATCGTACTGCCCATGTATTGGTTCTCAGTGGATAGACATGGTCGACGTCAAGCATTGATGTCTCTTAAGAGAACAAATAGTGGACGTGGTTAATACACCACATAATTGATGTAACGGAATGCTCAAGTTCTAATAGGATCGTATCTCCACCATTGTTGTATTGCTTCCCAAAGGCAACAAGGCTTGTTATTCGTTGAGAGCCTTCATTTCCTTCACCCCGGATAATAGCTTCGAAATTATTGCTCGAGTCTCTTCTCCTGTTCCAAGAGCATAAATGGGCCAGTGTGAAAATTGCTCCTGATTTATGTGACATGCGATATAAGCGTTCTAGGATAGGGTTGAAAATTACCCAGGTGTAATGGGACTAGTCCCACACCCACCTTCACCACCGAAGGAGAACCCATCTTCAACAGTGCTGCCTTCGGCAGTGGACGTGGTTACAACATATTAACTCCATGGTTGACACAGGTGACCATCCCTGCAACAACTTGATGTAACTCTAGTAGGAAGAGCAGGCTGGTGATTGAATGCCTTCCCTTCCCAGAGAGCGCGCGAGAGAGAGACAGAGAGACAAAGAGCGCGCGAGAGACAGAGAGACAGAGAGACAGAGAGACAGAGAGACAGAGAGAGGGTACCACCCTCAGCAGTAGAAGGCTACAAACTCAATTTTCTGAAGTACGCAGTTTGAATTCTTCTCGATTTTTGCTACTTGCAGCGCCATTTGAGCAATATGGGGGCGTGAAAGAAAGGGATAGGCGGAGAACCAAGCGATGGATGAACATTGCCAAAGAACTTCTTTGGGTAACGAAGGGAAGCGGGCAGCAAGCACGATGAAAGGTGCATGTGCAAACTCTTGAAACCCCTCCAGTAGCCGCCTAGCATGAGGCAGAGGCCAACACGGCCGAAAACGGTAGAAGCATTGAGTCACCTGGAGGCAGTAGGTACACAATATTTGTGATGCTGTCGATCTTGGCGATGCCATCCGGTTCCATGATCAGAAAGTGCAACATTTCTACAGTTTGGTGCACTGTCAAGGTGGAAAGCAGGCTGGCCGAGGCCGCTGTATCCAAGCTCCGCAGCTTTGTGGCACACGCTGCAGGCAGACAAAGCACCCGCATGTTACCGCAGTCAATGTGGATTCCCGGAAAAGCAGAGCCTATGTACAACGCCATCAAAGCACACACATTCTAATAAAAAACTCTATCTTAATCTCTATAGAAGCGCAGCCTACGTGCGAGCCCAGCAGAGAGCCGACCCTCTGACCCAGCGAGTCCTCCCACCTGCGAAAAAGCACAGTCTCTGCAAGAGGCCTCAAAAGTGATGACATTCTGACCCAGTAGCTCGCCCAGCGCTGCAGAAGCCAAGCTGCGACCGTATGCCAACACAGCGCCAAAACTATGAAGCTTCTATTCATCCAACCACTGGAGGATGCTCTCATCCTCCGCACTATGCCACCAGCACGCCCAAGTTCTGCCACAGCGCCTCCTCCCGCCTCCAGAGTAGGGCACCCCCCAAACGATGCCGGTAGGGCACCCCACAAACGATGCCAGTAGAGCACCCCCCAAATGATGCCGGTAGAGCACCCCCAAACGATGCCATTAGGGCACCCCCAAACGATGCCGGTAGGGCACCCCCAAACAGTGCCGGTGAGCACCCCCCAAGATAACGGTAGGGCACCCCCCAAAGATGCCGGTAGGGACCCCCAAACGATGCCAGTACAGCACCCCCAAACGATGCGGTGGGAGCACCCCCAAACAATGAATGCCGTGGAGCACCCAAATGATGCCGGTGGAGCACCCCCAAATGATGCCGGTAGAGCACCCCCAAACGATGCCGGTGGGCCTCCCCCAAACGTGCCGGTAGGGCACCCACAACGATGCGGTACATGCCCCCAAACGATGCCGGTAGAGCACCCCCAAACGATGCCGGTGAGGCACCCCCAAACGATGCCGGTAGGGCACCCCCAAGCCGATGCCAGTACAGCACCCCCAAGCTGTTTTTGAGTACAAGGCCTCCCAACGATGCCGGTGGGGCACCCCCAAATGATGCGGGTGGGCACCCCAAACAATGCCAGTGAGCACCCCCAAGCGATGCCGGTAAGGCACCCCCAAACGATGCCGGTAGGGCACCCCCAAACGTGCCAGTACGGCACCCTCAAACGGTACGGTAGGGCACCCACAAGCCGATGCCCGGTAAAGGCACCCCCAAAACAATGCCGGTAGAGCACCCCCAAATGATGCCGGTAGGGCACCCCCAAACGATGACGGTAGGGCACCCCCAAATGATGCGGCCTGGCACCCACAAGCAGTGCGGTAGAGCACCCCCAAACGATGCCAGTACAGCACCCCAAATGATACCGGTGAGCACCCCCAAGCGATGGGTGAGCCTCCCCCAAACGATGCCGGTAGAGCACCCCCAAAACGATGCCAGTAGAGCACCC
>LGRX02010495.1:129622-153139 GCA_001247695.2 Cymbomonas tetramitiformis | reverse complement strand
CCCCGGGAAAAAGGCGTTGCTCAAGCCCCACGGGCGTCGGGTCTCACCCGAGCAGTCGAAAGCCACACGTGGCACGGCTGCCCTGTGTGTATGGGCGTCATCGGGTTGAGGCTCTTCGGCCCACGGATCGAGGCCTCGCGCAAGCATCTCTTTCCTCATCAGTAATATATCCTGCTCCTCGGGGAATTGATGCTCCTCGACTGTAAAGATCCGGAACAGTTAATTCCTTCCAAAACTCTGAAGTCGGCCGACACAGCTTATCGCTGAACACTTTCCCAGCCGAAATTAGTCAGGCCCCCCACGTGACAAACACAACACACTTTACCTGAAGTGGGCGTCGAGGAAGTATCGGCGAATACCGGGCTCTGGTCCTGAATCCTGTAGATTCCGGAAACCTCAGGTGTGAATATTCGCGGGCATGACGTGAACTTGTGAACGGCTGTAAACCCTAAACCTTCGACAAAACCGATGCGTTCGCAGCGAAGGCAAGTTTGTGAAGCCTCCTTCGCCGCACCCGCAAGTTCCCCGGTCATCTTTGTCTTTGTGCATCGTCATATAGACGAAAAGAGTGGGAATGTAAAGGTGGCCACTACATAAATTTATCTCAAAAGCGTTTTGAAAGCCGTCAGCAGTTTCACTCAGTGCTAGAGGCCATCAGCACAGTCACTCCAGATAAAGCTGCAAAACTCACCCAAAGCTGAGCACACATTCTTCGTTTTCGCAGTCCACTTGAGGAATTATGCAAGGCTCGCTGTTAACCTCCGCCAATGGATTGAAGTTCACAGCATCAGGATTCATGCAGCCCTCCACGAGTTGCATTGGCGTGGTGGCTGAGGTCGTAGGAGGTTCAAAAGCTAATACTGACGCCATATCACTCTCCTGAACGGCCTGCGAGGGTCGTTTTATCACAATGGCGTACAACGAGAACGCTGCAACGGAAACTTGCACCTTCACATGCACTTATCACTGAACGATAGCTTACCTCGTCGTCCCTCCACCCGACAATCCAGCCATTCGCATCGTACACAGGAAGTCCTGCAAGCGGGCGGTATGTGTTCATACGTACGCCGGTATGCAGCGCAGTATCCAGAAGTGACGGTTCGAGCAAAAGTCAACAGTCTATTTCATGCATTGTTTGGATGAACCTACAACAAAGCTAGCAGTGCTGTGTTCGCGTGTTGATTTCAAACCATCACTGGTAAATCTTTGACAAGTCGCCGAAAGGAACGTTCGCCAAAGGCCTCTATACCGGAAGAAAAGCATCGCTCCCAACTTGTCGAGCCATGAAAACTGCACGTGGGCCTTTGTTCATTTGTCCATATCACTTGGGATATAAACACAGAACTCATTTACGAATTACCTGATTTTAAATCTTCCGCTCTGGTGAACACTTTTATGCTACCTGCGGATCTCAACACCTGGGCTCTGTTCACGCGTCGAGCTTTGGTAACCTGTCTTGCTTCCGGTGTTAATCCCTGTCTGCTTTCAAGAGGCTGAGAAAGAGCCCTTATTGAAACCCGCTGTGGGCAAGAAAATACCATCTGATTTTTCTGAGACCCGAAGGCCTAAAGAACGCGCTTGCCGAGCTAGACGATGTCTACCGTAACGTGTGCACTTAAAGCTTGCTCCGCAGAGGAGTGTTTCGCAAACATGGAATTGCGAAAACAGTCAAAAGCAGATCCAACGACGGTTCATTGACAGCTAGCAAAGCAACCTAGCATACGGCATCGACAGCATACGATAGCATGATGACAAGTTTAAAATCCTTACGGCTATTGTCACAGGGTCTGATATTTTATCTAGGATCTGATATTTTCCTTGTGGCAGGTAGTCTGGCATATCGATATGGCATGGCAGAGGCTGGGGAGAGGAGAAGCGCAAATCGATGAATAACAAGGGACAAGACCTTACGTGAGATACTGAGATTCGAAGTTATCGGTTTTCTGCAACCGGCACCCGTCAGATGAATATGTATTTATACCCTCCCGTCTCCGACGGAGGGCCCATGCGGCGTTTAATGTGTCGTCGTGTGACACGTTGTCACACTTTCGTTTCAGTACGTGGTCGCCAGTTTTTTGTGTGACATGAATTGAAACGCAGTCCGCAAAGCTCCCAGAACGAAAGTTTGTGACACTGTCATCAACGTCGCCTGTATGGCTATGGGCTGGAACAGGAATTATACACAAAAATGATTTTCCGTGTGTCGTGTATAATCGAAGTCCCGAAATTACTACCCTGCTCACATACTTAAGCTTCGCAATGGGCCATGAAATCGCGCTGACGGCTCAGAATCGCCAAAAATGACAAAACTAGGATTTCAGCGATTCAGAGCGGCCGATCAGAATTATTTTCCCCGTTGAGACTCATTTCAGTCTCTCGCAGTTTTCATTTTGCTTCCCCATCGCTAAGCAAAAAGGGCTGGCAGCCATATTTGACTTGATGCATATGCACCATCTGCGTGATATTGAGCACGCATATGGTGCGTATGTTATTCCCAAGACTGTTAGAAACACTTGGGCGGTACCAGCAATCTTGGGATCAAGTAAGCCAATCTCAACATTCTTACATGCCCGCGAGCTAAACCCTTTGCGCAAAGTATCAACTTTTCATGTAAAAGTGATTTTCGGGTGATTTTCGCTTGTATCTTTTGATTGGCTTTGAGTCAGTTCAAAAGTAAGACAGAATATTGATGCCGCCGAGACTCTTGCGCATCCGTTGCGCGCATCCGATATACCCCCGCATCATGGGGAGGTATAGCGGATGCTCGATTGAGCGCTCCGAGGTGTGAGCTCACGAAATGAGGCACATTTTCAAGAATGACTTCATAATGTGTCGCAAGACACCGTGCGAAACGAGTTGTAGTATCAGTGTGCTTCCTAAGAAGCTTACTAATACATGTGAACTTACAACGCTTCGAAAAAAAATGAGTTTGCGAATTTAGGTTAAACATATGGTGAATCGAAAACCCTGAATTTTAATCTGAATCGCCCGTTGCGAAAATCTGGGTGTTAATTTCGGGACTTCGATTGTACGTCGTGGTCACACTTTCGTTTCAGTACGTGGTCGCCAGGTTTTTGTGTGACATGAAACGCAGTCCACAAAGCTCCCAGAACGAAAGTTGGTGACATTGTCATCAACGTCGCCTGTATGCCGGGGCTGGAACAGGAATTATACACAAAAATGATTTTCCGTGTGTCGTGTACGTCGTGGTCAGCTGGTCACACTTTCGTTTCAGTACAAGTGGTCATTCGAAATAATGACGGAGAATGGCCCTCCTGGTAGGATGCAATGGAGCTATAAATCGGGGAACGGTTCAGAAATCGTCCACGATGGCAGATCGCGAATTTCAGTCGTTCGATTTTTCTGATTTTGCCGTTCTGGTGTTTCTTCGTTGTGTGAGCGTTTATTCCTCTCTCGCAAAACTTACGGGCTGAGTCTCACTGCATGTTTGACCGTGTATATTACATGAAAAACATGGTACTAAGCATGTGTATGCATCAAGTGATGATACCAAGATTGTTAGTACCAAGTAGGTACCAACAATTTGTGGATCCGCTAACGCATTCTTTACATTTTCAGAATCCACTCAAGCGGGCTACTTGCGCCCGGTTGCGGGATATGTGTTTTCACGTAAAAAGGGATTCGCCCAGGGATTCGCCCATATAACAGTATAACTTTCGCCTCGCTGCCAGTATTAACAAAGTAGGTACAATTTTGGAATGCTGAGGCTCTTGCGCATCGATTGCACTCATCCGATATAACCCACAAGCGGGTGGAGTATAGCGGATGCTCGATTGAGCGTTCGGAGGGTTGAGCGAACCAAATCACACGCAATTCTAAGATTTGCTTCAGTTATTGCAACTAAACAACAACTGAACAGCATACACCTACCGATATGCTTCCTTAGACGCATACCAGTAGGTCTGGAAAGACCCCGAGCGGAAAATTTAATTTTTGCGGTCACGGAAAATCATTCAGTGATGCCCAAACCCTGAATTTCTGATCCCGCGGCTCCGTTGCTAAAATCTCCGTCATCATTTCGAATGACCGCTTGTACGTGGTCGCCAGGTTTTTGCGTGACATGAAACGCGGTCCGCAAAGCTCCCAGAATGAAAGTTGGTGAGACCGTCGATGTCGCCTATCGTATGGGTTGGAATGGTGTTATCCGCGATGTTGATAATCGCTGATTAAAATAGTAGTAACGGGGGTGTGGGGGGCGGAGCTCCCCACTGGCGAAGTCTAAATATATATATATATATATTAATGGGGGTGTGGGGGCGGAACCCCACCTCGAAGTCTTAAAGAAAGTAAATATTAATGGGTGTGGTGTCCATTACCCTTCGGTACACGAGATGTACCCAAGGGGTCTTGGGTACATCGCGATGTACCCAAGGGTTTTTGCATATTTAAAGCACTAGAATAATCACGTTTGAGCTGGGACCGTTATATATCGATCCCGACTCGATGCTGAACACGGCGATATGTCACATGCATGGTGAAAATTCCGCAATATATCACTATAAGCGCGGGAAAACACCTTACAAGTCAGCTTTTAAAAAAACATTTGATTTTCAAAGTGTTTTCACCCGTGTTGTTGAAGTTGGGTTTTCGGTGCATCCTGAGTCTCCCGGACGTCTCCAACAGGGCACATCTTTTGCTGTTGGTCACTTATCGGTGTTTTCTTAGACGGAGCCCCCCCGACTTCGCCCCCGCCCGACTGGCCAAGTCGGAAATAATATTCGCCTCTCGAGTTCGAATGCCCGTAGACACTTCCGCGAGGACCATGTCGTCACAATTGGAGGGTGTAAGAATGAGATACAAAGTAGCATGCATTTCCATAGCGATGAATGGAAAGTTACCTTTAAAAGACATTTTGATAGACTATCAAAGGATATGTGCACACACACACCATGTGCTAAAAGTTATTATGAATTCAAACCCTAAGTTATTTACGCGTTATACCTAGGAAATATGGTTTGCCCCTCCGACATATTCACGCACACTCACATGCGTGTAAACTGCAATTTTGAATGTTGAGGTGTGCACCGTTGTTTACACATTGGCTTTAGGTCATACTTTAGCTATATAACACTTCAGTTTGGTCGAGATAGCCCACTGCATGGTGTATAAGGGTGCTCAAAGTCGATGTACCCAAGCGATGTACCCAAGATTTTGGCCCTTTAAAAAAATCGGAAAATCTGAAAATGGGCATCCAAACACGGTCCGCCTAACCTCACTATTAACCAAAGGACGTCAGATGAGTGGTTAGGCACCTCAAGGGGGGTGTTATGGACAACATATATTATGCATGTGGTCATCGGATTGGTATTGAGACTCCACGAGACGTATATGCGCAAGGCCTCTTGGGTACATCCCGATGTTCCCAAGAGAGGGTAATTGACATGGGGGGGCGGAGCCCCCCAACTGGGCGAAGGCTATATATATATTCATGGGGAGCCCCCACTGGGCGAAGTCTTAAAAATGGATCGATAAGCAATTCAGCAACCGATACTGTACGGTCTTCTAATTGGTACAGGAGAGGAGACGGGAGGGTCCAAAGCACCGCACCTTCATGTTTGTATGAAACGATACCCCTCCATCGTGCGCTTCGTGCAAGCAAATCCATATAAACGCCAAGCCATCGTATATCGAAGGGACAGGGTAGGGGCGCGGGCGTACAGCAATATCGTGACCTAATCGAAGTATCGAACGTGTATTTTCGATGACGACGATGACTCGAAAATTACGCGAGACACTGTGTATAAATTTATTTTCGATCTGACGGTACAATTACATTTACACAGTCATCGGACGCAGATAAATCGGTGTTGGGAAGCTCGAGACGGTTTGAAACTCAAACTGTTTCTTAACCACTTTGACTTTCGACTGCAGTGACACCGTTCACTGCAAAATACACCTGTATTTTTTTCATATATTTTAAAAAGATTTAGATTATTGCACTGAATAGTGAATACCATACCACATGATGCACAAATGAGCCAAACGGGTGACGACAAATTTGGGAATGATGACACAGTGTTAACGGCGATACCGATGGTACGCGAAAACCAGGACCCAAATTATTGAGATCGAACAGTGGGAAAATACCATCAAATATACACCGTTGGATTCTGTGGCGTGTGCCCGTAAATTTTACTTTCTGTTGCTTTCCTTTATATGCTGCTCGCTTCCTGATATTTAGATACTTGACCTGTGTATTTCGACTTATGTGTGTGATATAATACAAACAACGAAGTAACAATATGATCCAAACGATATATAGTTGGCTACATACATTTGTCCATCGTTCTAGAGCGGATCCCTTCATTGTGCGAATTTGGGGCGACCGCCACAAAGGGTGAGCGCGGGTCGTTTTTGAACGGTGCGCGCGTTTATGGCTACTGCCCGACAGTCCTTGAGATAGGACTGAAACCCGTTTCAGTCCTATCTCAAGGACCGATGTTGCTATAATTCTTTTAACCGTCCTCTTGGTGTTTTTGGCGCGCCTAGCCACTGAATGGCAGTCTCGTTAGGACCCAGCAAACTAAGTACCCTTAATCGCCATTTGCCTTATATCTTGATTGTGTGTCTATATCCAAACGTTTTTTTGACGTTGAACCCACCAAAATTTGAATTATTTCGAAACTTGCGACACATCCAAAACCACCTCATATCTTTCGAAATTTTTTATCCAATTGAAAACAAGGTCAATTGAGCGGCCCATGCATCCAAACTTTATCCTAACATCATACCCAATCATGCTTACCTAATTATACGTGCTGGCAGTCTCACCTCGGACATATCTATCTATCTATATATATATATATATATATGCATTCCAATCCACCTTACATACAGCTGTAAAAAAGCATTTATGATAAAGGGTTTACAATGTTTTTTACCACGACCTCAAAGTGAGCATAAACACTGAAATTGACACGCATTCCTAAGATCGTCACTGTTGACACTTTGGTATGCCAATGTATATATATGTATATATAAATTTAATTTTTGAGAGCCCATACTTCATAGTTTCCTGCACAGAGTTCGTATGCGCAGTCGAACGTGGAGAACATTTCCACATGCCATTTTTCATGAAATCCGAATTTCGTGAGAGGGATGTCATTATGTGAGGTGAATATATGGACGAATTGAAAGTTACGAGAGGTCGTACGTTTAAGAGAGCACGAATTGGTCATAATGTTGTCGACTACCGCCACTAGAAGCCTGGGCGTGGCCCATACCAAGTGCTAGCGACGCTAGCCGCACTCCGGTCCTTGTGACAAGACCGGCCAAATTAATTAAAATTCGGCGAAAATACCCCCACCTCTTCACACATAGTAATAACATATCTACATCGAATAAACCATCCAACCAAGGGTCAAAATAATTGTTGGGACACCAAATGATGGTCCCTAAGCACTCATATGATGTGTTTTTCGAAAAGCGGACCCTATATAACCCCAATTCGCTTCGGTCCTTGTGGTAGGACTGAACGAAGCTTCGGGCAGTAGCCATTTATCTCGTTTGCTACAAACCAACCATCTGAGGTTATGTTTCTTTTCTCGTATGAAACCGCGAAAAGAAACATTGAACCGTTCAGAACGCCATCTCAGGAATACTGAGGCGGCAATACATGGTGTGCGGTTGCGTAGGGCTTTCCGCAAAGCCAAGCCACAAGCGCGTGAAAGCGCGGATCCCGTTCGCAAAAACTGGTTTTTTTGTCAACGGGATGAGGTTCTAATTTCCAAGGGATGAGTTCAAATCCGAACCTTCATCACCCGGTTGGAATTAAGGCAACGAAAAGGTGTTGACTTTTCGGAAGGGAAGGCGGAAGGCGACGGAGCTTATACCTTCAAGGCATTACTCCGGAAGAGAAGCGACAAAGACCTACATCTAGTGATGTTTGACCTAAATCTGCTCGTTAAGTATGATGAGCTAATCGATTTCTTCACTATTTACGGGAGGGTACGGCGGGCAAAGTGATTGCCATCGGGCACCTAAGCCCTAGCTGACGCGAGGGGAGTTGAGGGTAACAATTCGGTGAGAAATTCGCGCTCAAAGAGGCGCCCTAGCGTGCTTCGACCAACCTCAAGATCCGACGGGAAACCGATTTTTCGAAGCTCTAACATTGCGGATAATTATAGATCGTGTCGCCATCGAATTCAGTCATTTTTGCAACAATCATACCATACAACATCTTACAATGCATACAGTAATACCGCATATTTAAGGAAACAGAACTTTGCAGAAGCCCTTTTTCCTGTATTTTTTTCCACCCTCCCCCCACCCCCTTCCTGCCTCCCTGCCAGCGTCAGTCATACCGAAATGACTTACGAAAAGGAATCGTGATTCGAGTGTCAGCCAGCCTTTTCTCTTATATCCATTTTTCTTTAGGAACTGGAAATCGCCGTTAGCCAGCGCATTCTCTTAAATTCAGCATGGATCCGAGCAGTCGCCAGGAACTGCGAGAATTACATGCTGACTTGCAACGGGTGGCATTATCAGTCAGGGAGACTACGACGACTTAAAGGATATAGTCCTAACGCTCGTCAAGACCAGAGTGGCGGGAATCAGTGAGCGTCCCTATATTGTGCCTATGCTTAAACGATATACCAATCCGTTCGTTTATGAAAGACCTATTTGTGGTTCATTTTTCAGCCAAAATGGCCAAGTATATCAAAAGTTATGCCCATTCCGAGCATTTTCGGTTATTACGCTTTAAGGCGTACGCTGCAAATTTGACTGCAAATGAATTCTTTCACGGAATATTGTGCCTATGCTTACAAACGATATATCAATCCGTTCGTCTATGAAAGACCTATTTGTGGTCCATCTTTCAGCCAAAATGGCCAAGTATATCAAAAGTTATGCCCGTAATCCTTAATAATAAGTGCGGTGCAGAAAAAGCCTTTTATTTGCCATTGAAAAATTTCAAAATTTCATGAAATACCAGCTATAATTTCCTTAATTTCAGCTAACATTTCCTTAATAATAATGGAATTTCCCGATGTTTAGCTAGCCTTCGTTTCCTTAGTATGGCATTCCGATTTCCGTTAACGAAATGATCCAGCAGCCTTCATTTCCTTATTTGGGTACATTCTCTGAATGTTTTTTTCCACTGACCTTTTCCGTATTTTGACCCCCCCGAAAGTGGCGGTTCCTTAACTCGGCGTTTTTAAAGGTGAGGTATTACTATATATCGACTACAGATAATGCCGCATATTTAAAGAAAGGACTTTAAGCCAGCCTAGCCTTTTCCGTATTTTTGAACCCCCCCGCCAGCGTCAGCGTCATACCGAAATGACTAACGAAAAGGAATCGTGATTCGAGTGTCAGCCAGCCTCTTCTCTTATATCCATTTTTCTTTAGGAACTGGAAATCGCCGTTAGCCAGCGCATTCTCTTAAATTCAGCATGGATCCGAGCAGTCGCCAGGAACTGCGAGAATTACATGCTGACTTGCAACGAGTGGCATTATCAGTCAGGGAGACTACGACGACTTAAAGGATATAGTCCTAACGCTCGTCAAGACCAGAGTGGCGGGAATCAGTGAGCGTCCGAGCGATGAGGCTAAATCAATGCCACTTTGTGAGAGTGACACGGTTGAGTTGGATGGAGAATCGGAAGAGGACCTTCCCGCAATTATAGATATCCCAACAGGGAGCGAGTCAGTAAGGTCACATAAGGCAAGTGCCACTAATTCCGAATCGGTAGTCCCTTCTCCCAACGTGAAGTCCTCAGCAACGAAAGGAGCAATACGATCCGAAGGTTATGCCCGTAATCCTTAATAATAAGTGCGGTGCAGAAAAAGCCTTTTATTTGCCATTGAAAATTTCAAAATTTCATGAAATACCAGCTATAATTTCCTTAATTTCAGCTAACATTTCCTTAATAATAATGGAATTTCCCGATGTTTAGCTAGCCTTCGTTTTCTTAATATGGCATTACGATTTCCGTTAACGAAATGATCCAGCAGCCTTCATTTCCTTATTTGGGTACATTCTCTTAATGTTTTTTTCCAGCCAGCCTTTTCCGTATTTTTCGGACCCCCGCTCCCCGAAAAGCTGGCGGTTCCTTAACTCACGTTTCCTTAAAGGTGAGGTATTAGTGTATCAAGGTATTGTTTACACGAGGTCGGTTTTGCGCAAAAGTTCCGATTTTCTTTTGTGTGTGGGATAAGTGGCTTCCCTAAAGCACTATGAACCTATCGTGCACTTAAGAAATCAAATTCGGAACCACGTTATGGAAAAGATATGGTCAATGCCATTCATTTCCCGCTCATACTTAACACTTAACCTCTTAGCCGGTAGCCGTTACGATATCGTAACAAACCACCCGCGGTACTTTTGGTTTCGCATGCACGTGTGCTCACCAAAAAGGGTTAGACGAACTCTAGACATGATACAACCTAGGGTATGTGTGCATAGTGAGCATGCATGCATCACTCCATGGCAGATTTGTATGGGATACACATACACTCTTATCATATTCATAACAATTTGAACCGACAATAATGCTTTTTATAGCCAATTTTGAAACGGAAATCGGCTCAAATCTGCATGATTTAGACAACTTTGACATTAATATGAATGTGCATGACCATATATGTTCAGGGTATGCCACAGTCAACCATCACATATCGATATATGGGTGCTAAGGGCTATACATCCTCGCTTATATGTGAAATGCACGCAGACTAATCGCTTAAGTATGGAAAACATTGCTTAAGTATGAACAACATTGAAGAATCGCATGTTTTTTTCATGTTTTTTTCGTAAAAAGGCCACGTATATCGAGATGTAGGCACATTTAACTCAACATATGACTGACAAAAGTTTAAACATGGCCAAGGCCGATAGCATCGTACTAACGGCAACCGCTTAAGAGACCTTAGGCGACCAAGAATCGCTTTTGCGTAAAATCGATTGCTAAAATTTGGAGAAGTTTTGCTTGTATAATCGGTATACCTCACGATATATATGCCATAGATGCTCATACAATAGCTCAATTTGTAGTTGCGCTAGGTGTCGAAAACATATATAATCACCGTGGCATGCTTATGTATGTGAGCACCACACCCGCTTCCCACACAAAACATGCATTTTTGGCCGGAAATAGCGTTGCCGGCTAAGAGGTTAAAGGACATCTAGCCAAAAATCAGTGTGAATATTGGCTATTGCACATGTCTTCACGTTTATCAGCACCAAATGCATGTTTGGCAATTTGTCGAGACACACATGGTATCTCCATTGACTAGACACGTGCCCGGGCCCATCCCAACGCCCCCTAAGCGTTTTAGCTCAAAATTGCACCCATGGCATCGGCTCAAAGGGAAGCGATTTCTCTGGAACTGCAAATTATATTACATTATATTCTGTTGAACGTTGTGGGCACCCAATAAACGTAATGTTATGCATTTCAAGTATTCACAAGGCCAACCCCGGTACTTGAACACAATATGCCGTTTCAGGCCGGCGTACATGTCATGTTACCGGAAATCGCAGGTTTAGCCGGCATGTGCCGACAAACAGCCATAATTGCCGGTAATAGTGCGGTAAGTGTTGGCGAATTGTAATTAGTTTAATGTGCAAGAAGTATCAAGCCGACACGACAAGTAAAATGAAAGTTACGCCAATTTTAGTGAAATTCGGTATTTGCGTTCTGAATATCAGCTAATCAGTATGAGTTGCTGTCCTTTAAGTGTTAACAATACTTAAGCGTGAACTTAAAACGTATATATCTCTCGATCTAGAAAGTCAGAACTTTTGTGCAAAACCGACCTCGCGTAAACAACACCTTGATATGCATACACTCTTCACTTGCGAACTCATGTCTAAGTGCACGTGATCATCTTCGCCTCCTATGCGCGAAGATGATCACGTGAGGGTAGCCATCCGCACAACGCACCCGCACGAATATAAGTAATCACAAACATGTATACAAGTACCCCGTATCACGCACAAAATACAAGTTCTAGGTTGCCAGGTTTGTTCATTTCGCTTGAGTGGATGAGCAATCTACGTGACCTAGGCGACTCCCCGGATTGCTGGCGCAGGCTGAAGGAACGTGGTATACATTCCTTGACGCGACCATCGTACCGTGTTTGCTTACGCGCCCGTTAAGCAAACATCGAGTACAAGGCATACGATAAGCGTTCCAGAGAACATAAACGGGCGAATCGCGAATGGCTGCAGATTTCAGTGCTCTCCGCAAACCCAAGCCCGATGGCGGCATCCTACCCTACCGGATGCTTGCAAGCGATTGTCCGAACACCGCAGGAGGGTCAAGGGCATACAATCATATGTCCTCTATTAGTTATAATTATGCCTTTTTTAAAACTACCTACGGTGTCCGAATTTCCCATGATGTTGTTGTTCACTGATTTTCAGAGGCCGCGGCATCATCCACTTAGCCGGTGACCCCAGCAGTCCTACGTGTCGGTAGGTGGCCTCCGCGGGGGGGGATTCGGACACCGTACGTCGACGTATACGGTCCTACTAATTGATGGGTATTGTATGTCGCCATATCCCGCCCGGCGCATGCCGCGCGGTGGTCGAAGCCGGCATGCACTGCAAAATAAGGTTGCACTTTTGACGACTGGTGAACTCGTCGATCTGAACGGCAAGAGGGAGATTTGAGCTTTTCAGTCAAATGTTCACAGAAACTCAAACTCATCAGATATGGTGTGCGATTATATCGGCTTGTCAGTCAATTATACTAACAATACAGTCTTAAAATTGGAGACAAATTACCGTAGGGCGCTGCGCTGGGAACTCGTCAGAGTCTCGTCAGATGACATAACGATGATGACTGCATATCAAAGCTGCGTCATATTGATATCGGGTGAGAGAGAGAGCGAGAGAGAGTGGCCGCAATGAGCGTCGCCGGCAGCAGACGGTGAACACGTGGACATCGCGGACACCATTGCCGTTGCGTGACTCGTTCTTCGTTGACCCATCCCAAGCCGCAATTGCATGTATAAAATCCTTCACAGCTACGCACCTCACAATCTCACAAAATTCTCTCGCCTCATGAGGCGAACGGTGTTGTGACTGCTGTGATACACGCAGGGATTTTGAAAGTGTTTTGTCGAGATCTGTGTTTCAAGCAGTCCTGACAGACAGGTCCCTAACCCCCTAGGTCCGGTTTGTCCGTCCAGAGTGTGACACTGCAGTAGTAGTACAATTAGCAGGAGTACATTACTGTGTAACCGACCGACCGAGAACGGGTTTTAGTTATCTCTACAGTATCTTTCATTATCAATAACAAAACAATGGACTCGCTAAGTGAACGGAAATATCGACTAGATATATCCCTCTAGGTCGTGGACCCATTCCACGTACATTTCGTTCACTGCTTTGGCCATGATTGACTAAAGACGCCGTTTGAGTAGGTGGTGCGCCATGCGTTGGGCGCCCCGACAGGACGCGTTATGATGATTTGAAGCGGCTGCATTACGGGATCACGTGTTGGCGACGCGTTTGGCGAGATTCGACTAGACTCCACCTGGGAACCATCGGTCGAGATTGGCTACTGTACCTTTTGCCCTAGCTGGGTCGCACACCGGTTGACGTCGGCATCTATCATTTTCTCCGCCAACACCTGGGTATATTTTCTCGAGGTGACTTCTGACAAAATTGCATTTCGTTGTTCCGAACAGCTAGTCCACCATCTACTCTGTTGGCTGTTTATCAGTGTGACGGGATTGATGTCTATTGCCAAATGGGTACGGTGGGTTAGCCCACCGTAACACCGCTTCTAAACTAACCAACGCCACTGTATAAGTGCGTAAATAATCTCAAACATATGCTTCAAGGGACTCAAGATGAGTCCATTCGACCATGGGAAACATAAAATGCACCATTCGAATATGTTTTCTATACGCGCGAGCCGCATGAAGTTGCCAAATATTATGGCGGGTTTGTAAATTTGCTTACGGTGGGTTTACAAGTGTCGCCTATACAATAATCACTCACTTTTAAGAAAACCCGACGTTAAGAAAGCAGCCAGCGTTTGGTGGCTACTGCCCCGCAGTCCTTGTGGTAGGACCAAATCGACGATTTGGTCCTACCACGAGGACCATTGTTCCGATAATTTAATTGGTCATCTCCCGTGATTTGTGGTGTCTAACCAATGAAAAGTGGTATATATAGGTCCTATATTAATTTATTTGAACGCTGGTTTGGCCTATATCCATCCCATATATCCATTACGAACGCATTTCAAACCTCTACACTCAATTTTTTCAAAACGGATTTTTTGGAACATTCAAAATGTGGCAAATTAGTGACTCATCTTCAATAACTTTTTACCAATCATATATCAACACTACACCTGCGCGGATACCATCAAATTAAACCTATACATATGTCCCAATCATATTTGGGCGGTAGGCCCGGTTGGAATGCATATATTGGCTCGTTGGCTCGTTGGCTTCCCCTCTAATATATTGGCTCGGTGGTTTCCCCCCTAAAACAGTGGTCACGCGAGCTGACCAGCCAGCCATCACAATTGCTTGCTAGAGGGCATATATCGCAAGGTTGGTGTGTGCGGCACATCAAATCTTCAAGTATATATGTATTGCGAATTTCTGAACGTCTAACATCATCCAAATATCTTATTTTTCGACTGGCGTGTACATTTTAGAATGGATGAATGCCAATTTCTAAAGTCCGAAATTCACTAAATTCGGAATTTGCATTGTGTTGAACATGCGCCATGCTGAAATAGAGCGGAAATGATGATGAGGGTGCGAAGTAACCGATTCAGTTATCTTATTTGGTCATAAACTCAAGATGTATAACCATGCGCATCACTGTGAGCCCCGCATGTAACTCCCAATACTCAAAATAACGGTGGTCCTTGTGGTAGGACCACCATTTTCTTCAAGCTTTTGGTGAAATTACACCCCTAAAGCGTGTCGTTCAACCACACACCTAAAGTCTCATGGGGGCCGCCGCTATAAGAAATGAAATTCATTTAACCCATAAATATCATTTGCAAATGTTACCTGTGCCTCAAATAGTCGATTTAGTGATCGAAACCGCAATTGCCCATTGGTCCTTGTGGTAGGACCATGAATTTGGGTAGCACCATTGGGGGGCTAAGAAATTTCCCGAATAAGAAACCGTGGTCTGGCGCCGCAGGCGATTTTTGAAATTATCGCCGTTATAAGGGTTCAATCAATGCGAATTTAAGAAAATAGCTGGCTAATTGAAAGAAACTGGCTTACTATTCTTCGAGTTCTCTTATGACGCTGACGCTGGGGGGGGTACTCAACTCGATGAGTACGGCTGGCTGGCCCAAAATCCCTGTTTTCTTAAATATGGGCGATTACTGTATTGGTAGATCGGTACACTTCGGAGGGAGGCGCTAGTGTGGGGCCTTAGGGTTGCCAATCCACGAGGTTAATACCCGACAATGTCAGGTTTTGCTTTACACGACCTCTCGGGGCATATTCAAGCGTGTGCATCATCGCGTGTGCACGTCCCATCCGAATACCGTGGCACACATATATGATACCTACGGTGGATTTTTTTTCTTCTTTTTTTCTTGATACCTACGGTGGATTGCGTAACGTGGTGCAACACACCTGGTGACCATGACCGAGTCGGTCATGCGTTATGGTCACCGGCTGTTTTCCGCGATCCGTTCGACATTGAGAACGACGTTCGGCGTCCGCCCCCCGTGCAGTAATCACTCACTTTTAAGAAAACCCGACGTTAAGAAAGCAGCGTTTTGGGGGGGGTACCCAACTCGATGAGTACGGTGGTGGCTTTTTCGGCTAAGAAAATTCCCGAAATAAGCAACCTTTGTGCTGGCGCCGCAGGCGATTTTTCCTGAAATTATGGCCGTTTTAAGCGTTTATCAATGAAAATAGCTGGCTAATTGAAAGGCAATGGCTTACTATTCTTCGAATTCTCTTATGACGCTGACGTGGCGGGGGAAGGGGGTTACCCAACTCGATGAGTACGGGTGGTGGCCCAAAATCCCTGTTTTCTTAAATATGGGCGATTACTGCACATCCCATGTTGGATGCACCTGGTTGCGACCTCAGGTCCGACCTCAGGTCTGACGTACATTGAACACTCATCCCCAGTAGGTACCATCGACGGAGGTCTGAAATGTCAACCAATCATATGCGTGATGCGAAAATCTGCACCAATGTGCGTGCTGTGATGGCTTTGACCTGGCAGTCAAATTCGAGAACGATCAAATGCGTGACGATGTCACCCGAATGGTGTCATGTTATAATGATTAGGTCAAGTACGCTCGAAAGTTTTCCAATGTCGTCTTTTGCAGAACCTTGTCTTTTTTGCAATTCCTGTCGCTTTTTGCAGTTCTTAACAGTGCGTGATGTGTTTTTTTCAACTCGCAACTTTCCAGCCGCGATACTACGTGCGATATGCCTAAGCGCAAATTCAAGCATGAATAAGGCATAAATGATGCTGAGAACATTGCTTTGAAAACGGAACAGCGAGCCCAATAACGAGCTCGTGAAGATCATGAAGCGAAGTTCATGAATAGCCCATCTGCCTTTCACGAGTGCGTGAAAGTTGAATAACTCTCCGCCACCAAGCCAATAGTCGACAAAGAATGGACTCGAAAAATATTTGATGATGTTCACGCGGATAAAGAGACACGCGTAAAGCGCACTGTTGTTCCAAAAGAACAAGTGGCTTTACTTGTAGAAAACTTTAATCCGAAAACTTTATGGCTCCGCAGAAAATCAATAAAAGTCGAACAATTGTCGACTTGTTTGCCGCGGGTTCAGAGATCAAACAAAACTTAAAACTACTTCTGGAAAGTCATTTCGGAAAAAGTGAATTTAAGTTTGTTTCAGTGGACAGCGACAGTAAGGCAAAAAATGTGAAGGGCTGGGTCCCTCGATGAACATCTTTGGTATGCACGACAACTGGGAAATATTAGGTCAAAACTACATTTGCGCACCGCCTCCAAAAGGAATGAGTGACGCGGCTTTCATGTGTTTTGCAGAACACTGCAAAGATTTCTGCGCGTTTTTTATGCCTAACGTGTGGCTTGCTGACCGTGCATATCCTCTTCGAAAATATGTGGTGAGCGAAAAAACCAAGACGAAAAGCTCATTTACAAGTTCGAGGGTGTCCAGGGCAGGTGCTGGATTGCGTGTGTCAAAGAGAAGCGCAAAGGCCAAGACTTGTTCGCAAAGAATATTGTGAAGCTTAAATTTAAATCAGGACTGGCGGCAGCTTACGCTGCACGTAAACAGGTAGCACAAGAAAGCGCTCCTAGTAATAGCGAAGGTGCCCTACAGTAGAAGATGCTTTGCGTGAAGATGGGTCGTAGATGCTAGCGGTATGCATCGTTTCTCGGTAGGCACGGATGTGACATGGAACATACCGAGAACTCTAATATCATAGAAGTACATAATTTGCGTGAATTATGCATATATGGTAATATGAAGAATATCCTCTGAACATGTCGTTCCGTGCGATTGATGCACAAATCCTCCTCAAAACGTGTGATTATTGTATAAACCCTGTACAAAGCCCAATATTCATCACAAAAACGCCATGTGGAAGGCGGTAGATGTGAGTCTATCTACGTGGATCCTACACCGCTGCAGCGCACCGAATTAAAACGCCCTTGCACACCATGCTGGCATGAATCGCGTACACGGCCATCGTATTCTTTAGTCTTTGTTTCTCTTTTGAAAGCGGCGAAAGCGAAGTATAAACGCCCTCAAACGTGATGTTTTTGAGAATATAAAGTGGGGCGGTGCTTCCGAGAAATATTTGAGAACTTTATGAACTTGGCCTTCGAAATGCCTTTAAAATGATACCCTATAACATTTCTCGGAAGCACCACCCGATACTTTTAATCGTGACTTGGAACTTTGATATTCGGATTTAATCCCACTAAGTATGTAAACCGAGAATGTGAAAGGGCGGGATTCACATCGTATGAATGTCACATTCGAATCAGCCCGAGGGTAATCCGGTTGAGCAGGCCCGAGTGAGTTTGAGTTTGAGTTGTATAATTACTTCCGGCGACGGGAAATAGCTCGAAGTATCGCGTTTTGGGGCGAAGCTCTGTAAATCGTGTCGCGATGGGCGTGCGATGTAATCCGTGCAGATCTTGCGGTATTTATTCTCCACAAATTAATTAAGTATGTTTGCATCAATTGACCCTGCACGTTTTGTCTGTCCACGTTTTATCCAAACGCTGCATCGCGCTGCGGCGAATTCTCTGGACCGTCTGCGATAAGAACAAGCTGTTTTCATCCCACACTCCTGATATGATAGACGAAAATCGTTTATACAACTCAAACTTGAACTCAATCCAAACTTCACTGAGGTCTGGAGGTTGCCATTTCCGGGTCGGTGACCTCCAGACTTCAGATGCTCTTTCCTGAAATTGGATACTCTTTTGCATAAACTATGAGAGTTTCCGCCGGAAGAATTCAGCGATTGACAGCCAATGAAATTCTCACGATCAAACTTATACCAACTCAAACTCAAACTCAAACTCAAACTAAAATTCAAACTCAACTCTTGCATATACCCACCCTCAGACCAAGACGCGACGTCGCGAACGCGGTGCGATGATTTTGCGATGACCACGACTCCTGTGTCACCGTTAACCTAGTTACCGGAGAGTCACCGTTAATGTTGCGATACTCCGTATCCGTATCCGTACGCGATGCCAAAGAGGTCTCCGCAGCGGGCATGCAATGTGTGTGGCGCGGGCCATTTGTCCACCCGTAGCCATTTGTCCTCCCCGCTGTTCTTACCTCCCCGTTGCGCGTTGATGGTGTACTGTAGTTGGATGCATTGAGAATGATTGTGCTAGATTCGCCAGAATTTCTACGGCCGAAGCCATGTGTCCTCCCCACTGTCCCCACCTCCCCGTTGTCAGGGCGCAGAGTCGAAGCAGGAATCTCACCCTCACGGCGTCGCCGCCAATCCATCACGTCAGAGCGTGAGAACTGAGGAGGTTGACGAAGATGCTGTGCCAGAGGTGGATGATGATGCGCCTGGGTTGAGCGGCTATCGCGACCAGAGGAATCTTGCATTTCTCTCAGCACAGTTGAGGAAGGCGCTGGTCTGGCAGATGCAGCCCCAGCTGGAACAGGCTGGGATGTTTTCTCGCGCTCTGCATGATGGCGACTGATGCGACGGTTGGGGTGTAAAGTGTAAATATGACCGTTGGTGAGGTCAAATCTGTTCAATTCGGTCATAATCCCCGGAAATCTCGGCAATTTTTTGTTCCTCAACGAACAAATTGCGGTGGCAGTGATATGGAACAAACAAACCGCGAGTTGGAGTGATATGCTGGCTCTGGTGGATAAATCTCCGAGTGTGGGTGAAAAACTGAAGATAATTCTTGAAATCTAGACGAATCATCATCCGGAAACACATCTGAAGAATCTGTCATTACTCAGGTGCCGAGACCGATTCTAAACGTTTGAAGATACAAACAAATGGAAAACTAATCTTCCTGACGTTCGTTTCGTCTCGAGAGGCCCGGTGCGTCCAAATTCATCGTGCCTGCCGGCCATCCTAATTTAAAATGTCGAGATCGGTAATAAGGACCCAGGTGTCGGGGCTAGTTTCCAAACGTAAAACAATTCTCAAAGAAAGCCTGAAACGTTTTCATATGCGTTAAAACAGCCTCCGAGGCCCTTTATTTCTAATCTGGCCAATTTGTTACTTTTCACCCGTAAGCCGTCGCCCGTGTCTGTCCATCCCGCGGCCAGATCTGCCTCTGTGGCGGCTTCAGCTCTGACCTTTTGACATATTCACTGTACTAATATATTGATAAAATGTCCATGCGCATGCAGGGAGAAAGGGGGAGCGAAAGGCGCAACAAAGAAGGCTGTAGAGCAATACCATCCACTCCAATATGACAATTGCAGTATCTTTATATCGGGAAAAATTAACCAGCATTTTGACAGGGCGACCCAGAGCTCTTCCACAACAATTACTTTAAGCTAGACGCCTAGAACCACCTCATCTGAGCTGCCATTCATGTCTTATATACTCTAAGGGCGCGCCTCCCGAATATCTGATGAATCTAGTATTATTTTCAGGTTAGCATCAATCACGCTCTGCCACGTATACAAATCCTAATCAGGGGATCAGCACATTAATTGCCCTTTGGCTTATCTAGCTGCCTCTTGCCCTTTTCCTTCGAGGGGCCAAGTCTGCTTCGTCATTTCTGTCGATATTTCCAGACTTGTCAGATTGACCTTTCGGCTCAGATGCGGGTTTCCCACCTCGGAGTCGAGGTGCAACACGAGGACAGCTAAGGTCGGTCACAGATCTCTGTCCACGCATTGGCCGGTCATCATTCTGAACAGGCACCAGTGGTGTGCCCTTTGGCACCCATGTGGGTTTATCATTCTCCTCCATGATCAGTTGCAGACCCTGTCTCTTCTTCTCACGAGCCTCAGCTTGTTCATCAGGAACGTCAGCTACCAGATAATCCAACTCGCTGACGTCATCCTCAGAGGCATACCCGACCCATGCGCCATGCTCTCATTCAGTGCTTGCCTTGCAAGTGTTATTCTTGATCTCAGCAGCACCAGTGTTATCAAACTAAATCAAACTTAACCAAAAATCAAACTTAAACTCTGCACCAATCCACGCGCCCCAACACCGTTGATTGCATCTCTAAAAGTGATAAAGCACCTTGTGATAAAACAATGCACATTATTATCGCATATTAGTGTGCATATGGTTCTCAATGATCCAGACCCATCGATTTCACGGTACTTGAGGTAGATCGTCGCCATCAGCAACAGGTATGTTATCAACCCGATTCGCGTACTACTCTGCGGTCGTACGGTATGATGCGCAATGTCATACACAGGTTGGCAACGCACCCGAGAAGGTGCGAACGTAGATGCCCGCGTCATGTGGATGAAGCTAAACAGCGCACTGCTAACTGAACAAATATTTACGGTTCAATAAACCGCCTTGCTCCATTCTCAAACCACTGCAGTAAAAGACCCTCGTTCGTTCGATAGCACAATATACGATATGTGCACTATAATATGTACCCTAATAGTATGCGCTTACAACTCTTTGTACGCTATGCTATGTAACATATTTGCTACATGTACGCCGATACAATACACATTTTAATTTCGATTCCGTTGCCATACAGACAGCAGTGCTGAACACTAGAGAAACGCTCGAGGGATATCTAGGTGCTCAGTATTGGACATTAAAGAAGCGCTCAAGTGCTTGGTACCTAGGTGTTCGCTCTCTTTTCACGAGCCTCAAGCCTGTGTAAAATGCGTCAGCAGTAGTGCAGTACTCTTCAAAGCACAGCTGCAGCTGACATTTATTGGACTACGTGGAAATGCGTTTGAATATGTGTCAAGCTAAGAGTTCAAAAGCTGCATTGTTGTTCGCCTCCCAGTTTCCGTGCAAAAGATTCGCTTCCAATTTACATTTCGATTTGATATCGGTGCAAGGATGCATCATGGCGAAATTTACGAACGCACTTGTCCCAAATTTAATGGAACTGGAACCAAATAATCTCGCCGGTCTTGATACAAAGGGACCATGCTGTTTAGGGATAAACAGTATCCATCATACCCTCATGGCTCTCCGTACTCCTAGGTCTGCTTTCGTCAGACACTTCTGTCTAAAACAGGCCATGACGACTGCAGTTTAGGGGAGAGCGCTGGACTGCCATATCTCACCGCCTTGCTTGAGTATCGACTTATTGGTGTCTTGGATTCTGATGCGGCACCCCTTTTTGCACTAACGATTTTCATGGCTTCTCCTAGCACTGAATGATTAATTCAGCTCGATACCGGCATCGAATGGCCTCTGACTTGGATGTGGAAATCTACCATATGTACATCCCCATTTCATATGTACTCCCCCAGCAAATCTAGGGATGGGTGCTTCATGCCCTTTGGGCTCGGATGGATCCTATTCCGATCATCAAACTGAGAAGCATGCGGCTTTGGGTTAGCGCTCATGCGCATCGGCAGGGCTTTCATGTTCCCCTTGGATGGGGTATGCACGAGGGGGCCGAGGGACGACGCAGAACTGTCAGCAGTCTGCTGCTGCTGCTGCTGCTGCTGTTGTTGTCGTAAGCTCTCCCCTTCGGTTATCGCGTTCTCCTTCACAATCGCCGCCTGCGATGCCGCGCGGAATGAGCAGCCTTTAATTTTCGTGACTGATTTGCGCTGGCAAAAGGCGAGCGGCCAGTGCTAACTCTCAGCCACGGTCCTAAGAGCCAATTCTGGGAAAACAAGTAATCCCGACGAATCAATTAATTGTGTCCACCGTCTCAGGATTGGATGCCCACTGCACAGAATCATAGGGCTCACCTGCGCCTGCACTTGCGGTTGGAACCCCTTCAGGCGTTGCATGCGTTGGAAGTAGTGGAACAACAGCCCCGCCAGCGCCACTGCTCCAAGTGCAGCGCCGCTCGTGATCAAGATCAGCAGCGTCGCAGAGCCGCTCCTTTCGCTGCTGGTCTCCACGCTGCGTTCACTTCCGGCATTGGCTCAGCCTCTGTGTTATCAGTCTAACGTGAAAGTAAAGGGCCGTGCATGTAAGGTCAAAGCAAATCCAGTTCAGCATTTTGTGAAAACCCTAAACGGTCCATGCTATGGAGGTGCTAAAGTCGTTATCCAGCAAACAATACCGAATTGGAAGGGAAGTCGATGAACGAGGCAACCCAAATGCTTGCCTTGTGTGGGCAATCCCTGGGAGAGCCTTTCGGTGGTCTCTCGAGATGCCATTGTGAAGGGAGCTCCAGCCACAAAGGAGGGCACAAAGGAGGGTGTTGGTGCGCCCGATGCTGGGCTGATCACCTGAGCTCCGTCTCCACTGGAGGGGACGGCGGGCTTGGAGAAGGCGGGAGGGGTGACGCGTCCACATCTGGGGTTGTGCTCTCCGGCGTCTCAGGGGGTGGAGAGGTGGCCGGCGGTGGGTTCAGCGATGGCAGCTGCTTTGGGGGACTCCATGCAGGCGGCTCAGCCTGTGGTGGCACTGGAGCTACAAGGGAGGGCGCAGGAGGGCTTGGAGACGGGGGCTGCGGGAGGAACAGCGCTGCCTCCACAAACTGGGCTCCACCAACAAGGGGACCCCCGCGCATCAGAGTGGGCGCACTTGTCCTCTGTCATCACACGTGACACAGAGCCGGAAGCAAGCCACAGCGTCAAGAACAAGGGGCACGCCTTGCGCCAAACATTCAGGCCAGGTGGGCGCGGAGGGAGCTGCTTGGCGAGGAGCAAGCAGACGTTAGGCGCAGGCAGTTGCGGAGGGTGCGGAGCGCAACGGCGGGAAAGTGGCACAGTGCAGTGGCGCCAGGGGGATGGCAGGCTATCACACGGACCTGGAAAGTGGAGTTGGGAGGGGAGCTGGTCATGTGCCACTGGAAGAAGGGGTCGCTCAGGATGTGCGCGGGGTTGTGCTCGAGGTTCCACAGGAGCGCGAGCTTGTCCTCGGAGTCCTCGAGGATGGCGATCTCGTACGTCATCTTAGTTGTGACACCTGGGGAGCAG